>CAUYRH010045562.1:0-29705 GCA_963574655.1 Perodicticus potto
GGAATTTTTTCCCAATTAGGTTTTGTGAGTTGCGACCTGCTGTCCTCCCTGTGGGAGGGGCCGGCTGCCCCTCCGCCGTGCAGGGGGAAACAGTTACAGTAGTTTCCACGGTTATGAACTATATTTCAAACACAACAATCCACCAAATCGCTGTGCGTCGCAAAGTGCCCATCCACTCTGACAATTCACACGGCGAAAGGTCCAGTACTCCCTCCCTCTCACCTGCTGACTGGAGAGTGATGAACTACGGGACCGTCACTGTCACCATCTTCCGGAACTCTGATTGCAGATCTCTTAACTGAAACTTTTCAAGCCAGAGGAGGATGTTCATTCACATTCAATTTCATATCTGTTGTGGTTGATCTTTGCCACGTGGTCCTCACTCTGGGACCAGGAGTCAGAGCAGTCTCCTCTGAGCTCTTC
The DNA here is from genome assembly GCA_963574655.1 of Perodicticus potto. Lineage (NCBI taxonomy): Eukaryota > Metazoa > Chordata > Mammalia > Primates > Lorisidae > Perodicticus > Perodicticus potto. Next base: position 424 of record CAUYRH010045562.1, read on the forward strand.
TGGTGGCTCTAGCAGAAGGACTTAATTATGTATTCTACAAACCAACTTCTGGGCTAGGCAACATGGAAATAAGAATTAATGGAAAAGTTCACTTTTTTCAAGTACTCGCAGTTTAAAAAGTTGTTTGAGCCAGAAAAGTACACGAAAATGGAGAGCATTCTAAAAGAGGTATGAACAGAATTTTGAAAACTTGGTGGAGGAAGATGCCAAACCTTTCTAGTTTTGGAAGTCAATATAGACTACCAAAAATTTTATATTAAAGTAGAATTCCCTTGGTGGACACAGAGGTTTGGGATTTTCTAATGTAGTAGGGCAAAGTTAGCTGTAGCAAGTTAGATCAAAAAGGGTGTACTGGCTCCCACAAAATAGACATTTTCATTTTGTTTATTTAACTGTCTCAGATGGGTGGGAGAATTCTCCTCTATACAGTTATTTGTAAATTCACATTTGAAGGTGGGGATTAAATTGTGTCATTTGGTGGTTTAAGTAATTAGGGAATTGAGGACACAGAGAATTCAACAGGCAACAAGTGATGTCTGATCTTACAGTCGTTTATAAGCAGTTTTGTAAATATTTCATTCCATTTTGGACAGTTTGAAGATTTGATTTTATATATTTGTGGCACCTCTTGCTCAGATATCCTTCCCATGAGAACGTGAAGGGAAGAACAAGAAGGACCATGTGTGTGATGATTTTGCTGGTGAGGTCTAGAAATGGCCTGTCACATTCTATTCTCTGGAATCCAGGGATCTGGCATCATGTTCTATTATCTGGAATCCAGGGTTTTGGCATCTTTCAGTATGTGGAGAATTAGACAATATTGTCTGTGCCAAGAAGAAGAAGAAATTTAGCATTCCCTGCTACGTAAGTACGAATAATACGCACAACAGTAAGAGGTTTGCAGAAGTAAGAATTTGATACAGTTGGAGTGTAGGATACATGAGTAAAATGAGAGAAAACGGGGCTGGAGAAACCAGTAGTTCTTTCAATGTTACTAATTTAATTTTTAAATTTATGCAAATATTTTCAGCTTATTTTATGCTACTAAAATTTTACATATAGTTCAATCTATTTTGTCATATTATTGTTTTCCTTGCTTAATACTGCTACTTTTGTGACATTATTACATTGTCATAATTATTTTAGAGAAATGCAAAGATGGCTTGTTTAGACATATCAGTACAATTATTTCCCAATTATAGAAAACAAATTTGTAAAGTTTAAACTAACACCTTCATTTAGGTCTACTTAAAGTAGAAAATTTGCATTCTAAAGTTATATTCATCAATATGTGTCTACAAGAATAAGAGTCTAAAATAGTACTAATAACACATTCCTCTGGCAAAAATAAATAATTACATTCTCCTTAGGATACATGTTTACCTAGGTCCTCTCTAACATTTCCAAATTATGAGGGGACTCGGGATAATATTGCATGTTTCACTATTTCTCTTAATAATTAATATTTTTAACATATATATTAATTTTCATAGATACTCTTATTCACGCATCAGATTGGCAATAACAGAAACAACAAAATTTGACAATAAAAAGCACTAGTGGGATTTTTGGAATTCTAATGCACTGCTTGTGTGCAAATTGGTTAAAAAGTTTTAAAGTAACTTGGCAATACTTAGTAAAACTAAAAATACGCATACAGAAACTCAATAGTTCTATTCTAAGTAATTCCCTAAAGAATGTTTTCACAAATACAGACAGAAATTTCCCTTTAGCAAATTTCAGAATATGAAAAAACATAACAAACAAGAAAATTGAATCAGCCCCAAAGCCTCTAATTGGAGGGATGGATAAACAAAAAGTGATATATATATATATATATATATATATATATATATATATATATATATACACACACATACATACATATATATGTGTGTGTGTGTATGTACATATATATACATGTATAAATATATATTAATATTTTTATATATGAGATAGAATTCTACTCTACACAAAAAGACTGACCTAGAACCATATATGGAAAATTGACAAATATTTTTAAAAGTGAGTAGATAAAACCAATACAATATAGAGTTATAGGTTCTGTATCACATGTTATGTAAATTAAACCAAATATAACTCTAGTAGAAGGAAGTGAGTAATGGTTTTGGAGATGGGAACTAAAGGTAATTCCACATTATCCACAACAATAAATAAATTAATCTAAAATATAAAGCAAATGCACCAAGTGTGAAAAACTTACTCTTAGAACATGTGCATTCACTCTATTCTTTCTGGTTTTCTATTTTTAAAGTTTTTTAAAAATATATTTAAAGAAATGAAGAAGTCTACATACGTAGTTAGCAAGAACTGTATTAAAGAGTAATATTATTAGTCATTAGGTCCTTAGAGAGAGAGGGAAGCCGGAGGCTAATAAATGCTACTAAACTAATCTATGTAGGGGGCCAACCCCCACACAACAGGTGGGTAACCCCAATGCTTGGGGGAAACAAGAGCATGAAAGAAATAAAGACAAAAGAAACAAAGTGAGATTAAAAAAGAGTAAGCCCAGGGGCCCAATGCCACCAACGCGAGATTGAAGGCCGGCTGCTCTGGTTAATTCAGTATTTATTACGCACATTATCATTAAAGCAACAAATGGATAATCACGGGAAAACAAAAAACCTACACTATATGTCATCATTCTTTGTGGCTTTACAATTCAGCTAAGCTACTCTTAACTTTTTAACCCTTACTGTTCCACTCTACTCTTAATTATAAACGAAAGAAATACAATGTGGTTTAGAAAACGAAGAAGTGGACCAGGAAGCCGGATGTGAAAGCCCAGTTCAGGTCGACCAGGCTGACAGTTCCACAGGAGGCAATTAAGTCTACGGGTCCCTGCCGGGCAGCCAGGCTGATACAGGACCCAAATCGGGGGCGGGGGAGAAAGAGGTTGTTCTTATCTAGCCCCCAAAAGCTGTCCCTCTGATCGGAGAGCTAGTTGCGCATCTCCCTACGGCTCATTTGCCCATAGAGACCTTTGTACAGGCTCCCTGCGGGGAAAGGCCAGGCCTCGGGAAGTCATTTGTGGTCTCTTTCCCCAAGGCCTGTCCTGTCGTGTTCGAGAGACTTCGTGGGCTCCCGACACCCACTGTGGTCTCTGCATGCACATACTGTGAAATACCCCATCTTCTATCTGTCCGTTACTCCTTGCCTCACAATCCTCATTCTTTAATTATTGAATCATTTCATAAAGTCCAGTTTAACTAAATGTGTCCAGCGGATGGCCTCCTCTGCCTCTGCCTCAGCCTACTCCTCCTACATTTCCACTCACCAATCTACTTGTGTACAAAATGTCCTTGTGGATAGAATGTTCCTTGGTGCCAAGAGGAGCATGCACAGGTGACATTTGCAAAACAGGTTCTGTAAGTATTTGGGGAAACATAGTTCTTATGATAGATGAGTCGATTGCTAAAAATATAAATAACACAAGGATTCTAACAGGGAAGGATGATGTGTTCCTATGAAAAAATGACTCATATTTTAGTTCATAATTTTTTTTCTGAGATAAGGTCTCATTACTTCGCCTGGAGTGGAGCACAGTGGCATGATCACGGGTCACTGCAACCTTGAACTTCTGGGTTCGAGTTACCCTACCACCAACCATCTCAAGTAACTGAGACTATAGGTGTGCACAACCATGTCCAGATAATTTTTTATTTTTTTTGTAGAGATAGGGTCTCACTATGTTGCTCAGGCTGGTTGCAAGTTCCTGTACTCAAGTGATCCTCCTGACTTGGCTTCCCAAGGTGCTGGGAAAACAGATGTGAGCCATCCTTGATAAACTTTTAATATCTCTTTTGACAGTTCGGGAATCAATTTTGTATGCTCATATTCTTCTGTATTTGGAACTATTGTTTCCTGAATGGATAAATGAGATTGTTGTGTTTTTGAAAAGGGATTATGTATATGCAGATCCTCAGATAGTACCTGGCAAATATCAAAAATAGGTATTACTGTTATTAAAGAATAATTCTATCCATGTGGGTTTTTAAATTTATTTTTAATTGGCACATAATAAATGTTTACATTCACAGGGTACAGTGAGGTGTTTCAATACATTACATTACATTTTGTAATGACTGAATCAGGATTTATCATTTTCATAATCTCAAATCACTTTCTTTGTGATGAAAACATTCAAAGTTTGCTCTTCCAGCTACTTTGAATTACACCATACAATATTATTAACTATATTCTCCCTTCTGCACAATAAAATGACAGAAACGGTGACTCGGTACCCATTAATCAGCTTTCATTGTCTCTCCTTTTTCCTCTCTTTCCTGGCCCCTGGTAACCACTATTCTGCTCTCGACTTCCATGAGATCAGCTTTTGTAGATTTCGCATGGTGATATTGAGAGGTATCTTGCTGTATTTGTATTTTGTTTTTGCCTGGCTCATTTCACTTAACATAATGTTCTCTAGTTTCATCCTCTTTGCTGCACGGGACAGCATTTCATTCATTTTCACAGTCAAATAGTATTTTATTGTGTATATATGCCAGATTTTCCTTGTTCATTCATCTGTTGATGGAAATCTGGATGGATTCTGCATCTCGGCCACTGTGAATAGTGCTGCTGCAGTCAACCTGGATTGCGGACACCTTGTAGGCATACTGATTTCATTTCTTTGGGGGTATATACCCAGTAATGTGACTGCTGAATCATATTGCAGTTCTATTCTATTCTATTCTCTCTCTCTGTTTTCTTTTTTTCTGTTGCTGTTTTTGTTGTTGTTGTTTTTTTTTTTCTTTTTAGACAGAGTTGTCCTACTCCGTTGTCTGGTCTGGATAGAGTGCTATAGCATCTTAGCTTTCAGCAACATCAAACTCTTGGGCTCAAGTGATCCTCTTGCCTCAGTCTCCCAAGCAGCAGGAACTATAGGCACCTGCTACAATGCCTGGCTAATTTTTGTAGTTTTAGTAGAGATAGGGTCTCATTCTTCCTTAGGCTACTCTCAAACTCCTGAGCCCAAGCAATCTACCTGCCTCGGCCTCCCAGAGTGCTAGGATTACAGGTGTGAGCCACCACCCCTGGCAGGCAGTTCAGTTTTTGACTTTTTGAGGAACCTCCATGAACAGTTACACTAATTTACATTCCAAAACCAGGCGGTAAGAGTTTCCTTCTCCACATCCTTGCCAGAATTTGTTATATTTATATTTTGCCTTTTTGATAATAGTAATTTTAACAAGGAGGAGATGATATTTCTATGTGGCTTTGATATGCATTTCCCTTATGATTAGTGATACTGAGCATTTTTTTCATAACCTGTTGAGCATTTGTATGCGTTCTTTTCAAAAATGTCCATCAAGGGCTTTTGCCAATTTTTAAATCAGATTATAATTTTGATCTTTTTTGCTATTAATTTTTTTAATATCTTATTTTTGTGGTTATCAGATGTATAGTTTGCAAATATTTTCTTCCATTTTGTAGGTTTTCCTTTCACTGTGTTGATTGTTTTATTTGCTGTACAGAAGCTTTTTAATTTGATGCAATCCTATTTGTCTACTTTTGCTTTTGTCCAAAATATCTTGCTTAGACAAAAGTCATGAAGCTTTTCTCCCATGTTTTCTTCTAGTAGTTTTATAGTTTCAGGTTTTATGTTTAAATATTTAATACATTTTGAGTTGAGTCTGTATGTGATGAGAGAGAGGCATCTAGTCTTATTCGTTTACTTATGCAAGTTCTTAACCAAAGCTAAATTTTTTGTGCAGTTCTTTCCCACGTTTTCCTTTTCATGAGAAGCTAATGAAAATAAAGCAGAATACTTATAGAACATAAAAGGAGAATGATAAATCTGCAGACAGTTTTGTTCAAATTATTGCGAAAAATGGTGCTTTCACCTGTAATGACTTCCCCTACTCATAACAACCTTAAGATATTAACAGGCTGATTTAGTAATCTACATTACTGTTGCACATTATTCTTTCCCTATAACATCCCATGTAGGTCCTAATTTGGAACTTGAATATCTTGGTGTCCCTAAGGGGAAGCTGGTACTTTGTGAAACTCAAACTGTCCGCGTATCAGACTTTTCTATTTATTTATAATCATTCGTCTGAGTCATCAGAAGTCTGTGCAGGAAAACACCCTGAAGGCCTCACTTTCAGCCCCTCATGTAATCAGAATTAAATTGCACCTGCAGGGCGTTGCTCCTCACATGGAAAGCGAACACCCTTCAATGCCCTAAACCAGGTAAATATTGCAGAAAAAAATACAGGGTAGAAAATAAACACTCTCAAACTCAGGAACAGATGCTGCCTTCACAACGTGTGACTGTGCCAGGCGATGTCTTCTCTGAACCTCCACAGTGGAGAATTCTCCCCATTTGAGCACTTCCAGGATCTGTAGTTAACTATTTTCCTATTTGTTTCTCCCACATCCTACAGATCTCAAGGCAAACTTTGTACCAAGTTCATATGTATCCCCAACAGAAAACACAGTGACCAAAAATAACAAAAATAATCATAAGAAAAAAATAAAACAGGCATTGGTCATTTTTTGTCTAGAGTAAGCAGTTATAAATCTAACTCAGGTTTTCCCCACACCAAATGCACACTCTGATTCACCACTGTCTAAGTCTTATTCTTATTGCTTCTTGAGTGAATCTCTACTGATAATAAGACAAAAAGGACATGAATAAATTTGTCCTTTGACCAAAATTGTGTTTCCATCTTGTGGACTAAGACTTGAAGCCTCCTGTTTGCTCTGCCTCCCACACACTTGGGCCTTCAAGACTGCCTTGTTGCTTAACTAGGATTGATGGTTCTTATCTACTATAATATGGTTTCAGCCAACCCAGTCTTGCTTTACTATACTTTTCCTGAACTTACACCAGTCAGAGAAAGAAAACAAAAGGTAGGTTCTGACAGCGTGAGACTTTTATTGGAAATACAGCTTACATGTAGTGGAAGACTAAATAACAAAATACTAACCATAGGATCACAACAGGCTTCTTAGAGAGTAAGGAAAAAGAATATAAAGAAAGTAGCATAGCAGTGCAGGGAGCTCCCTGTCAAGACAGTGGAGTTTACTATAAAGAAATATACATGACTAAAAAAATTCTTTAAAAAAATGAAGGATCAGAAGGCTTTCAGAAGACTGATAAGATAAAACTGTTAGTTGGCACTTATTGAGCTAAAGTATAGTTTTACAGATGGTGACTTATTACATCTTTATATTAAGCCTGAGCAGCACTATTATATTATTATTGATAATAATTTTTTATTACTGTTGTCACAGATGAGGAATCTAGGGCACAAAGAGGATGCAACAATGATTTGCTAGAAGCTACATAGGGGGACAATGTCAAGATCAGGGTCCAGAGTTTATGATTTCAACCTGTACGTTACCTTGCAGTGTAAAGGACTAATTCTGAGAAATGTATATTGTTATATGTAATGGTTAAGGTCTCTAGACTGAACACAGGCTTCAGGTGATACAAACACCATCTCAAAAAGACAGGAATTCAAACGTGCTCTACTCCTGTTCCAGTAACCCCTCATAAAGACTCTGGTTAAATGTAACAAAAGACCACCCTGTAAGTAGCATCTTGTACCTCTCCTCTCAACTTCTGTTACAAAAAACAACAAATATTGACTTTGCCATGCTGTTAACAATTATGTTCTTTCTCAAAAGATACTTGTTATCCCTGAAATGCTTTTCCTATCCTTCTTGCCCAGGTTATTCGTGATTTAGAAGCTAGTTAAAAAGTGGCCTTAGAGTTCCCATTGTGTGTTCACTCCTGTTTTATTATACTGTCTGTGTATCTAACAGGCTGTATCACCTGAAAGCTAATGTTCATCTTTTCCGGTCTATGGTTTATAGTAGCTTCTAAATAGATGTTAAATATTAAATGAAAGAAAGAGAGATTGGGACTCAGATTTTTTTTTCCCTAAAGTAAATCTTTCAGAATTCTGTGAATCTCTAAAAATGAGACAAGTGGAATTTGTAAGCAATTTCCTGTTATTGGAACTTTAAAGGGATTCTAATTATTCTTGAATATGCCAAAATATTTTGAAAAATAGAGATTGTATCAGTTTTACCCTATTTTACCACAATTTGAATGAAAAGTATTAAAACCCAGCTGAATACCAAACCGAGTAACCAATTACTGAAATGAGAATATAAATTAACTGGATGTAATTGACCAAGGATCCAAAATAATAGCTGTCATTAGGTAATTGTTTGACTGGATATATTCAGGTGGTCAGCTCATGGATCCTGCATGCAAGCACAGGAATGTGCTGACGATGAACAGGTGTCCATAAATACACTTCACTCTCTAAAACAGGTGATGTGTAAATATAAGTTATTACTTACATCTGTCAATAGAAGAAGGTATGAAATGAGATGTTTTATTGTTTCCATTCTCATGTTATGTCTTTTTCTCTTTCAGACAAACACTAAGGAAGCTATAGAAATAAATCTATCCACAAAACGACTCGCTCAACAGGATTCATTTTCACTGTAGCCATAGTTCTCCATCTCAGTGCACTGTACAAGGTACACAGAGCCATAGGATGCTGAAGTGCTGATGTAACTGCATTCTTCTACATCCCTTACCTTGTGCATCAATAAATTCAGGCTAGAATATGACTTCTTTCCTTCATAAAACTGAAAGAACTAGCAGAACATATATCTTTCTTATAAAATGGCTTGGTATTACTGATTACCAAAGTAAAACATAGTTGAGAATTCAAATAATACAGAAAAGTGTAAAGTTGAAATGGAGGCTCACAAATAATCCAGCACCCAGAAATATTGACTGCTAACAGTTTAACGTACCCACTCCAAAATTCCTGATATTCAGGTAATGAAGAGTGATATTTTAAGAAAAATTGATTCATGCAGAACATATTCTCTGAAACTTGTTTCTTCTTAACAATATATTATTCTTTATAAACTTTATGCATCTACCATGTTCTTTTGACAGGTAAATGATGTCTTGTCTTATAGATAAAACGTATTTGTTATTTACCATTGAATGCAGGTACGAATAATGTTGCAGTGTTTGTGTGTGCGTGTGTGTGTGGTAAAGGGGGTAAGAGAGAGAGAGAGCACGCTTCCCCCCAAAATTTTTAAAGAATAAAGAATAAATCCCTAAGCCTAATCAGTTGCATTACTTTTAGAAATTTGCCAAATAGCCTTCACAAAAATCCACTTTTTTATCTCCTACATATGAATGAGAAGATGCAATATTTGTTTTTCAGTGCCTGGTTTATTTTACTTAACTTAATAACCTCTAGCTCCTTTTCTCTTGCTTCACATGACAGGATTTCATTCTTTTTGTGGCTGAATAATATTTCATGTGTTGATTTTGTTTTACTCCTCAACTGATTTGTCTTATATAATGACTTTTGGTTGCATTTAGCAGTGCCCTATATTAGTATTTGCATCTGTGACTTATTTTTATTAAGTTGACAATCCTACTCAAAGCAAGCCCTATCAAGATATCAATGACATTCTACACTGGAATTAAACAAAAAATTCTAAAATTTTTATAGAACTGCCAAACAAGCAGAATAGCCAAAGTAATTCAGAACAAAGCTTGAGACATCACACTACTTGACCTCAGAATATGATATAAAGCTATAGCAAACAAAACAGAATGGTATTGGCATAGAAAAGACACAGAGATCAAAGGAACTGAATATAAAACAAATATACACATCCACTAATTTTCAGCACTCATTTTCAGCAAAGGCCTCAAGATTATGCTGTGGGGAAAGGATAATCTCTTCAATAAATTGTGCTGAGAAAAACGTACAATCGCATACAGAAAAATAAAGCTAGTCGTTATTTCTCACTACTTCCAAAAATCAAATCAAAATGAAATGCTCTAGGACATATGCCTGGATAAAGATTTTTTTTTTTTTTTGCAAGACCTCAAAAACACAATGACCAAAGAAAAAATAGACAATGTGTTTGCATCAAACTAAAAAGTCTGTGTTCAACTAAGAAAACAATCAACAACATGAAGACACAACCCACAGAATGGGAGAAAATATTTGCAAATATCCGTTTGACAAAGGATTAATAGCTAGTATACAAGGAGCACAAACAACTCAATAGCCAAAAACAAATAATCTGATTAAAAATGAGGAAAACACCTGAATAGATATTTCTCAAAACAAAACATGCACATGGCCAACAGGCATATAAATAAAAAACTTCATCATCATTAATTTTCAGAGAAATGAAGTCAAGTCACAATAACAAATCATTCCATCATTCCACCTCAGTTAAAATAGCTTTTATTGAAAAGGCAGGCAATAACAGATTCTGGCAAAGATACAGAGAAAGGGGAACTTTTATATACCATTTGTGGGAATTCAAATTAGTCTAGCCACTATGGAAAATGGTATGGTGGTTCCTCAAAAAACTTAAAAATGGAACTGACATATAATCCAGTGAACTCACTACTGAGTATATGTCCTAAAGAAAGGAAATCAATAGATTGATGAGGTATCTGTATTTCTGTTTATTGTAATGCTATTCACAATAGTCAAAATGTAAAGTTAACTTAAGTTCCCATTAATGGATAAATAAAAAATAAATTTAAATACTATTTTTACCAATTCATGAGCATGGAATTTCCTTTCTTCCTTCCTTCCTCCCTCCCTTCCTTCTCTCTCTCTCTCTCTCTCTCTCTCTCTCTCTCTCGTTGAGGGGAGGCTCTTCTATTTATCAGCATTTTATAGTTGTCCATGTAGGTCTTTCATTTCTTTGCTTAAATTGATCTCAAATTATTTTATATTTTGTGTGCCTACTATAAATGGGATTGTTTCTTGCTTTCTTTCTCAGATTGTCTGCTGTTAGTTTGCATAAATGTTATTGATTTTTGTTAGTTGATTTTATATCTTGAAATTTTATCAATTTGGTTATCAGTTAACAGATTTTTTTTTTTTTTGGTGGAGTCAAAAATCCTCAGGTTTTTCTAAGTATATAATCACATCATAAAAGCCCTGATTTTACCACTATTCACTTCATCCATGGAACAAAAAAATGTGTCCCCCCAACTGAAATTTAAAAGAAAACCTCATATATACATATATGTTATTTTAAAGAGATGACAACTTACCTTAGATGACAAGAAACAATAGGAACTAACAAACCAAGAAAAAAGAAAAAAAAAAAAAGAAAATTCTCCGCACTTTAACTCTGTCCCACACATGTATATTTTGATTTATGTCGTCTCAATATATATATTGTTATATTGGCTACCTATCTCTTAATATACTGCTATAGGTGTTATTGTTTTTGATATATTTATCTTTTGGTCTTCATACTAGAGTTTAGAGTATATTTTACACTGCAATTACAGTATTAGAGTGTTCTCAATTTGTTCATGTACTTAATTTTACCATGGGCTTTATATTTTCAAGTATTTTCTTTTGTACCTTAGTATTTTTTTCTTTCAATTTAAGAATTTTCTCTAGTATTTCTTATAAGACAAGTCAGATAGAAGTGAATTCTCTCAATTTTTCTTGTCTAAAAAAGACTTTATCTTCCCTATTTGATAGATGACTGTGCATGTTCAGTATTCCTGCATGTCACATTTTCCCCCTAGTACTCTAAAAATATAATTTTTCTATTTTCTTCTCTGAATATGTATTTTTGAATTGCCTGCCTTCAAAATCCTTTTTTTTACTCTCTTCTTTTTTTTTTTTAAATACATGTATTTTATTATTCTTCATTATATTATTCCCACTCCCAACCCCCAGTGGTAAGACAGAATTTATTTACAGAAAAGAATACAGAAAACACTAAAGCTCTTGGTAGAGGGAGAGAATTCAAGTGGGGAGAGAGAAGCTCTCTTTGTTTCTCTCCCGGTCTTTCCCTGTCTCCTCCTTTAGGCCTTTAGTCTCAGAGTATATATAGGCGTATGGGTTCCTTGGCCAGGAAATGAATGAATACAGTCCCTTCCGCCAGGGGCAAGGTGAATGAGTGTATCAATGAAAGGATACAGTCCAATCATGGAATTGAGGTCTAGGAAATTCACAAGAAATTGACCTAGGCATAGGAAATGGGGGTTCCACATTTTGTCCTAAGTGTAAAGTGAAGGAGACACCAAGGCACAGGTGTCTCCTCAGCAGTTGTCCAGCCTTTTTGGCTATTGGAGCATACCTGAGCACTTTTCATAAACACCATCATTTAGCCCTATCCACCTTCCCCTGGGTTTGTGCAATTAATCTTTGGGCCCAAGGGCAAGGCCTATGAATCCTTATTAAATATCTTCTCATCACATTCGTCACATTCATGCAGTTTGGAGTAAGATTCTGTCATTAAAATATTAGCTATAATTTGCTCACAGATGGGATGAGCTTGCCTTTTCTATTTTTATCAATGTCAGTAGTTCTTACCCTTTTTCTATCCTAACATCTGAAGGATATGATGCTCTCCCGTCAACGCTGGCTGATTACTCAAGGCATTGCTCTTGGGGGTTGAGGAGCAGGATGACGTAAGTGATAAGTTACAAGGTATTTGCGAAGTGAAGCCCAACACCTTCCTTACCCAACCCCTGCTCATAATTCTGATTAGCTCCCTTAGAATAGCTGATTCAAGCTATATTAATAATTATGTTGAAAATATAATAGCACATCACTAATTACTTCACTCTGGACTGGCTGCCATCTTCTGATCATTTTGAGAATATGTATGTATATGTGTGTGTGTATATGTATATACATATATATTATATATAGTCACCCAGTAATTAATCTTAGCTACAAGGTTATCATGAGACAACTTGTGAAATGCCTTGTTAAGATCTACACACACACACACACACACACACACACGTACCCACCACCTTGCTCTAGAGTTCTTTCATGTAGAAGTCAGAATTCAGTATTAATAAGTGCTTTCAAAATTTAGACTTCAAAATACAGAGGATGTACAGATTTGGAAAGAGGTATGGCCACACTACACTCTATGTCACAGCTTGGTCCCAGCTGTCTCCCACAGCCCAAGTGTAGGTGATTATATAATTTCACACTCATATCACAGATTTTCATATTGGAGGTATTTTACCTTAGATATTCATTTCCTCAAGACTTTTTGTGGCTTGGTTTATTACTTCAATTTCTTTTAGTCAATTATATGTTAGCGTTTTTCATTTCCTCTGAAAAGCCAATAAAAACATAATTACTGAAAAGTTCTGGTAGAAAAGACTATCAACCATTTCATTGCGTTACTTAAGAAATGTTTATTTGTGGACTAGGAATTTCTTATGGGCATTGGCCCTGCCTTTCTGCATACATCCACTGTGTAGCAAAATCCCTTTCCTGAGTTAGTGAGCCTCGGAGGGCTCTGAAAGGAAGGCCTTGTGGCAGTCATGAACAGGTGGTTTTAACAGCCCTACATTAACCCTTGCAGACAATGGGTTGTGCTCTGCTGTCATCAGAGCAGGCAGCAGTATTTATCAAATGCTCACATGAAAAAGAGGTGTTAGATGATGATCCAATATTTTAAGATTATGCCACATAGTTTTTGAAAAGGAAAACAAAAACAAACACACCAAAAAACCAAACCAAGAAGGAAATGTTTAATCAGATAAATATTGCTGTGTTACCTATGACGTTTAAAACAACTGGCTGGGCCCAAACCTGCTGCAGATGTGTTCAATTTAAAAATGCCCTTGGGGAACTTACAATTTAGCTTAAAAATCATCATATATTTAAAAAATAAGTTTTCTGTTTGTAAAGCTGATACATGTTTGCTGTGGGAAATTTGGAAAATGTATTAGCTATATATGTCTATGAGAAAGAAAATTGAAATCCGCCAAATCCCATCACCAAAAGATAATCACCATTAACATTTAGTGTAGTGGTTTTTTTTTTTTTTGATGTGCGTGTTTAAATTTCTTTTTGCAAAGTTGAGATCACATTATACACATTTAAATGTGCCTTTTTATGTGGTATAATTATAATATTTCCCTAAGTCATTAAATATTATTTAAAACTCTATGACAGATGTGAAAAGTCCATTATTTTGCAAAATAATTAATTTAACAAATTAAAAAGTTAGAACATACAGCAATTCAGACAGTGGAAAGGGAAGTCAAAGGACATGAAATTGCAATGAATTCCTGGAGGAGGCTGCACTATGTGCTGGGATAATATACTGAGGGTGCCAAAAAATGTATACACATTCTGTGAAAGGAAAAAAACTATATTCAATTTATAGTACTCAAGTCACATTTGACTTCTGCAATTGTAAGAGGTGCTCAGCGTGACTGGTATTCATCTTTTGTTATTGGTATATATTGAGCATTACAATTTTAATACAGTTATTTTTCCTTTCTCAAAATGAGTACACAATTTTTGGCATCCTCTGTATATTATAGATGTATAAACCTCTAAAATAGAAAAACTCACGAACATATGAATATGTGGAAACATATACACACATGCATTGCCCCCACTACAAAATTAAGGTCCCACTGCACATTCTGTTTAGTAAACTTAAGCAGTGTAAATTCAAAGATGCCAAGATATTACCATCCTTGGCAAAAATAATAAAAACAAAGTGTAATTCTTATAAAACCCTTTTCTGTAAAGATAATAATAGTTATGTGTTAAAATGTACCAGTAACAGGGGGGTGAGTGGATGTGAAGCTCTGTGGGGCTGTCACTTGCAGAGCCTACAGAAAGGCACATCTTTCATATGTTCACGGCTATGAATTGGAAACCACTTGCCTTGAGAGCCGAGAAAGAAGAATCAAGCGAGCAGGGGAGCCCTCATACAGGTACTACAGGAATATGTGCATGGCGGAGGTGGGGTGGGGTGGGGTGGGGGTTCGGGTGGACAATGAACCCATTGTCACTTTCAGATGCAGTCACGAGTTGCTTATCTAGGGAGATACATTCAGAGTAATGCGTCATTAGGTGATTTCGTCACAAGCATCCTTGGGTGTACTTGGGTAAACCTAGATGGTAAGGCCTTTGCTCTTATGGTATAAACCCAGACAGCTTGCCGCTGAGTTGGCGATGGTAATATGATGAATCTCCATGTCTCAGCACATCTAAACAAAGAAAAGCTACGGTAAAAATACGTTTTTATAATCTTATGGGACCACGATCATAAATGCAGTTTGTCATTGACCCAAAGGTCACTATGTGGCACATAACTGTTCTTAAAGTATAAATGAGTCACTTAGGAAAGAGCACGTGAATCCATTCCCGTAATTATACTACAGGTTCACTTTCCAATTATCTAGCTGCGCTTTGAGCACATTCATTCATTCAACAAGTGGCAGACACAACGTCCTAGGTGCTGTTCTGGTGCAGGTGCCAGGCAACAAGGCAGGAAACCTTCCTATGCTCCTGGGCTTGCCTTCTAGTCAGAGAGGCAAAGAAAAATAAGTATGCGGTGTGTCAGATGGCAAAGAGAATACTGAGGAAAATAAAGTAGGGAAGGGAACTGGGGGTGTCAGTGACGACAGGTGAGGTTTTAAACACTGGGGGTCCCCTCAGTGGGGATGTGAACTTGAGTGGAGCTCTGAAGAAGCTGTGTGGCTAACTGGGGAATGGCACTGCAGGTAGTGAACGCACAGCAAGTACAAAGGGCCTGAGGTAGAGTGCTCTGAGCATTCAAAGAACTGAAAGGCTGCTAGTGGTTGGAGCCAGAGAGACAGGGGAGAGATTAAGAGATAAGACCAAGTTGAGAACAGGGGAGCCTATATGAATAGGGTCTTGTGAGCTACTGAAAGATTTTAGATAGGAGGGTACCATGATCGGAGTTCGATCATTCTGGGAGCTGTTTTAAGACTGGAGTGTGTGTAAACATAGAGGCAGGGATCCCAGTAGGGAGGGTCAGGCTGGGGTGGCAGTGCCCATAGTAAAGTCTAATCATTCAGTTGACAAGCACTTACTGAGCATTTGCTATGGACTAGTCAGTTACCTTAGCTCATCAGAGCACAGTCAAGGTCATACTGACTGTGGTAATGAGCCAGTTGGCTTAAAATCCATGCACAAACTGCCTAAGGACAGACAAGGGAGTGTGGAAGTGGGATAGTGCTTCCATCACTATAGCAAAATGCGCCCAAGCACAGGCAGCATGTGCACAGGAGGTCATCATCAGGGAGAGAAGCCGCTGGGGCAGATGGATCTCCAGGGATGAGGGCAGGAGCCATGGCATCCAGTGTCCTCCACGCACCTGGAAATTCTCCCTCACTGCCACCCTTGGAAGACGGGGCTTGAGTTCTCAGCAGCTATGTATGAAGTGGGTGAATGGAGGAAGGAAAGAGGACCAAGAAGACCCTGGCGATGGAAGCCACTGGTCAGGGCTGCACTGTGCAGGTCCTGGTGGAGACAGGCAGCCAACACAGGCTCCATGCAGGAGGGAAGACAGCCTGTCACACTCCCATCTCAAGGTTCCCTGTGCCTGATCTGATCACCTCCTCAACATGTGTGCTTCATTCAGTCACCTGCGTCCCTGGCGGCTCGTTGTGGTTTCACTTCTCTTTGATTCAGTTGAGCTCTTGGTTTGTGTCCCCATTGCTGAGGCTACACAGCCAAAGAATTTCACAATTCTTTCCTATTGCAAAATACTGGCTTACCCCTCCAAATCTCCCCTACTTTCCAATATCTACAGCACACTACCCTTCTGTACACTCTTTGAACTGTGCCATCTACCTAAAGCAAGTTGAGTTGAGGAAGGGGAGGGAGCAAAAGTCAGCTGGGGCCCACTGTGATTGGAAAATGTGCCGCCTATGATTCTATTCTAAATTTACTACAGATTCATTGCATGACCCGAGTCCCCTTCCTGTAAAGTGGAAAAATAATTTCTTCTCATAATCTAACAGAGAGACTCGTAAATACTCAGAGAGCAGCCTTGCTTTCCTGTTATGAAAGTTTTTTACTGGTTATCTGTCCTCAAAGCCTTTTGGTGGGCCCAAAAGACTGTCCAAGAAATCATTATTGATCACAAATACTTCCACCAGAGCCTACTACAGTCAAATCATCTACATGCTGGTTAAGACTGTAACTTCCAGATTGCACTTGACTTCTAGTCTGAGGCATGATTACTATTTTTATTATGTTCTTAAATAGATTTATATTAGTTTTCTGGGGATGGCATGACAAAATACCACAGATTGGGTGTCTTAAACAACAGAAATTGTTGTTTCTCACTTCTGGAGACTGGAAGTCCAAGATCAAGGTATTCGCAGGGCTGGTTTCTACCGAGGCCTCTCTCCTTGGCTTGCAGATGGCAGCTTCTCACTGTGTCCTCACATGGTTCTTTGTTCCACTTGCACACAAGTTTGTGTCCAGTGATATTTGATTAGGATCCAACCTAATGACCTTATTTAATCTTCATTAGCTCTTTAAAGACCCTATCTCCAAATATGACTATATTCTGAGGTCCTACAGGTTAGGACTTTAAGGTATGAGTTTGGGGGTGAGACACAATTCAACAGTTAGCAAAATCTAATCATTCCATTGACAAGTACTTACTGAGCACTTGCTCATCAGGACACAGTCAAAATCCTATTGACTGTGTTAATAAGCCAGTTGGCTTAGATTCCATGTGCAATTCTGCCTGAGGACAGATGAAAGAGTAGGAAGAAGTGGGGTGGTGTTTCCATCATTACAGCCAAAATGGCCCCAAGCACACGCAGCATTTGCTCCAGGGCATCATCATTAGGAAGGAGGCAAGGGATGCCCCAGCCAGAAGAATGCTGTTGGGCCCAGTGGGGTAATCCAGGACTGAAAAGCTTCCCTCTCTGGGGCACTGTTGAGGGACTCATTCACCTGGTGTTAGGCTCAGAAGAGACTTAGGGAATATGGGTTTATGGGCCTTAAAGTGAGGGGCCCATTTGAAGGCGTTAAGTGGTGACATCATCTGTGCTTGGAATGGCAGCTGCTGACAAAATGATATTGGATGATGAATGAAGGGGGCAATGTCCCCTGGTGGAGGGGAAAGAGAGGTTCATGGTGGGTGAGAGGAATACCTCACCCAGAAGCAGAAGCAAGTGAGCACATTGAAACAACATTGCACACAGTTACGGGCTTGCTTTTTGTATATCTTAGACTTTCTGTATTTATTCTGTGATCCTATCTTCCCAACTTGTTGTATAAGTCGGCCAGGTCTCATTAATCCTCTAAGTTAAATGAGGCCCAAAGCAGTCAAATGCCTGACTAAGACCTTGCACCAAATTAAAGAAAACGTGCTCCCTGACTCCCTTTCCTGAGCCCATTCACCTTTTCTGCACTGAGACTAGTTGTGCAGTTCATCAGCAGTGATTAAAAAAAGTGCCCATCCAGCTCTTCTGGGCTTTACCAGGCATGGTATTTTTGCTAGGTCTGCCTGTTATACGTCAAAAATATGTTGCAGGGAGTAAACAAAAGGTACTTCTTGTGCCTGAATATGACCTATGATTGGGTCATGGGAAAGCAAAAGGAAGGCTTCCTTCTCCCTTCCTTGTCTAGAGCTTAAAGATACTGTTAGCAGCTACTTTCCATCTGTTTTCCCCGGGCCACCCCTTTGGCCTGCCTTGGCTCTTTGGACTCCAAGTCTCTTCCAAGCAAAGGACACACTGGCATTTCCAATCTAACTCCAAAGCACAAAACACCAAGGCTGCTTCCTCCGGGAGCCCTCCTCGATCTCCCAGACCTGAGGCAGCCATTGCTCCCTTCTGCCCCATAGACCCTAGCGCTTCCCCAGCACCAACATCTTTGATTGGTTATGGCCCACGAACCTTTCTGGGTTCCCCACTGGACTATGCTTCTGATGGGCAAGGGCAAGTTCCTCTAGACCCACCCTGAGGGCAATTATAGTGGTCAAGAATACTTGCTGTAAGGAATGAAAAAAGGAAGCCGAAGGGTGAGACTTTGCAAGATCTTTCCTTCTGCCTCCCCAAAGTCTCTCCTACAGTGGTCAGTCATCAGGAGAAAGTAGTCAGGGGAGTATCAGTCATTCTTTGCTGAAGCTGATCTATTGTGGGATCATGATGACTGCAGTTCCCAAGAAATCTGGACCAAAAGGGTGAGTGTCGGGCAGCAAACAAAGACCATTCCAAGGATTCCATACTCAGAAGGAAAGGGGGTGGAGATAAGAGGGATCCTTTCCTTGACCTTGGAGGATACATGAGGAGATAGATTTCCAATGCAAGTATGGTAACAGCTATTGATCATTACAAAAACTAAAAGGGCTGGGTTAAGACCCCCATGGCTCATCTTGGCAGCTGACTCAGATGTGGCCTGCACAATTCTGAATTGGAGATTGAATCTGAACCATCATAAAAAGGCTGGATGAACCAAATCGAAACATGCAGAATGCAAATTCCAAGAAATTAAAAAATTGTGACGCAGGTTATTCAAACCCCAAGGCAAATAGCATTTAAAGGGGCTGCTGACCTACCCAGGGACAGCTCCACTTCCCAATTTTAAAGCACAGCCTGCTCCAGCCCTACATGTCCATTATGTAAAACAAGCCATAAAATATGACGGTGAAGCACCCTGCACACATAAAATGGTACATGACCAGTACTTACTACTACTTTCCATCATTTAACATCTGAAAATAAATGTCTAGCATTTATAATGATGTTATGTGACTTTGATGGCTGCTGGCTCTTACTAAACATGGAAGTAAAAACTGGAGCTATCTGTGGAAGCCACAGTGTGCCTTGTGGGTGAGACTGCCTTGTTATAATAAATTCATTTGAGTACCTCTCATTGAAATAAAATTGCTTGTGTGTCTAGAATATTCTGAAGGTAGACAAAATGCTTCACTCACTCTTTTTTTCCCCTGACTCTGTCACATAGTAGGTGATTAATATGTGTTCATTGAATGAATTAATGATTGCGTGTGGTTCAAGATGAGCTAAGGCTACAAGCTTCCAGGTAGAATGGGAGTCTTCAAACTATCCCCTACCCCTGACGCATTGCTTTATGACTGGGGTAAGGTCATTAGTACAAGTTACTTCCAAACCATGCATTTCTCTTAAGGTTGGGACTGTCAGGTGTGACTCTTTCCCCCTCATGAACTATAAGAACTATTCTTATTTTGCATTCATGTTTCACTTAGCCATTTTCCTGGAAAATGTCAGCAGGGTTTCGTTGGCCAGATTCTGCACCTCCCTTCCCACAAAAACAAAAACAACCAACTGAACAAAAAAACACTGTCCCTTCACACTCTGGACACTGAATCCCTTTTCTCTAAAGATTAGGGATTGGTCCAAATGTCTCCTTCCAACCTACTTCTCCATGATTCTATGTGGATATTTCACTGTAGTGCCTGTAGATGGAATATATTCATTTAGAGAAGAAAACAGTATGGGGAAGAAGCTTCGGAACAGCCTCAGCCATTAATATTGTGCTTGACAATGCAGTTCACCTTGGGCTCCTTCCTGAATCACAGCTCCAGTATGCTGTGTACCCTTGACAGCTGGGGCACCATTTGCTGAATCGAGGCAAGATACGCAAATACGCATTTTGCAACCACTCTGTTTCACCCACGCAGGAAACCATTCACCTTCTGCTGACCTAGCAACCAGATCATAAGCTCAGCAGAGAAACTGGAGGTGGCGTAGGTGCTTAGAAGAAAGAATAAGAATGTTTTATGCAGGGTCACCGGCCAGATTTACTTATGGCCCCTAAGTTAGATGTCCCCCACCCCTAATGCCTAAGGAAGAGAGAGCTGATATTTAGCAGTATGATGATTGTTTTTAACTACGAAATTATTAAATGTTGCTGAAATTCAACTCGGAACTGTTTTTGGTGAGATCGGGAAGACTATTCGGCAAGGGCTATGTGTGTGTGTGGTCATCACTAGAATGACCTGAGGGAGAGGGGACAGAACGTGCAGGTGTCGCACACTCGTGCTGCAACTGTAGGCAAGAGCTGGACACAGCTCTTCACTTTGACTTTAAAATAAGAAAGAAGACAAGCTTGACAACGTGAAATATTCCTACTGAACACCTGCCAACAGGTTCATAAAAATTAAGTACTCCTTTGCCTCCTCTTTTTGGAATCAAACCAGCTCTCTTTGTCATTATCCAATCGATATGGCCGGTGGCAATTATGGACACTTGGAAATGACGTTGATGTGCTCTCTGGGAGCTCCCATCCATCTCGGCTCCTTCCTTAATTTCTGCTGACATACACGTTTGCACCGGCAAAAGGCTTAGATTTGTAGGACAAGAGCATTGGGATCATGTCCATTTAGCCTAAATTTGGTACTGTCGTGACATTTTAATGAGATTTGCTTATTGTAAATCTTAATTTATAGGACTAACCAAAAACTGCTTTCGTTTAACCTCTACTGGTGCCACTAGTGTTGGAAAATACAGGTGCAGAGTTGAGCATTCAAAGATTACCTGTTTGGTGCATTGGGTTCATTGGAGAACAATGTATAAAAAATTATTTTTTTACAAAAAGTCCTAATAGCAAGTAGACAAGAGAGAAGGGTGTTGAAAGAGGGAGGAAGGAGGTGAAAGGAGACTAGGTTTCCCTTCTGTGTCACTTCTCTCCTGCTCTTCCCAGAGCTGGACATCTGCTACACTGCAAAGTCATTCAAATGTCTTCCGTTGATTAAAGTCAACAGGTAGGATGGGGTGTCAGGATAATGGCACCTCACAGGGAGAAGCATTTGATCCAGGTGACTTGTGAGATGGAGACCCCAGCAGGAGACTCCTCCCATCTGCTGCTGCTGCTGGCTTTCCTCACCGGATATGCTAATGTCCCTTCCTCTTCCTTCCCCAGTCTTGAGGGCCCAGCTGTGCAGAATACAAGATGCCCAAGTGGTGAGATCTGACAGCACCTGCCAGCCAGGGTTCCTGGGTGAGCCCATCAGATGGGAGTCCTCCTCCATCCTGTTTGACTGGGTTTCTCCTCCAATTCCACATCCTGTTCATTTCCCCACTGAGTTCAAAGGCCTCTTCTGAACTCTGGACAACTAGTGTGGGGCCTGACAACCAGCTTGGCCCTCCCTGCCTGCCCCACCTCTGTGGAAACTGAACCCCTGAGATGCCTGAGACACAGGGCCTTTGTCTTCACTGTCATGCCATTTCTATGACTTCCTCTTGTTTAGCATGCCTGGAGAACACATGTGTCAAATATCTGAGGGCCCTAGGACAGAGACTAAATGCAGAGATGCGATGGGTCATGGTGATCATTTTAATCTGCTGAACTTTTTCCTCCTTGTATCCACAGATAATAAGTGAGGTTTATGAATAAAGAAAATCTTGGAGGTTTTGGGGAGGACCCTGTGTTCAGACACAGCTTCTTGGCTGTGGCAGGGGAGAGGTGTTGGGTGGAAGACAGGGGGCCATGGTTGGTAAGGCCAAGGTGAGGCGAGGGGGCTCTGGAACACCAAAATGAGTTCAGGTAGTGAGATGGCCCTTTCCAGCCCCGGAACAGCTTCACAGGGCAGGACAGGGTTCCCTATGTCCCCACTGTGGCACCACTATGGTGCCAACTACCAGAGACAGTGCTGAATCCCCTGGCTGGGAGCATAGATCTTTGAGACTCCTCACACCTCAGACCCTAGCCACATGTGCCCCAGTTCCCAGGCTACCTAAACTTCTGGCTACAAATCTGGGGGGTTCCCACTATGCCCTCAGGTGAGGGAATTTGCTATGACCACTCATGGAACTCAGAAACTCACTAGACATTGAAAACAACCAGGACCAGCCCAACGAAGACACATTCATAGGGTGAAGCCCAGAAGGGTCCCAAACACCAAGCTTTTGTACATGATGTGTCCCTCTCTGGGCACGTAGATGGGTGACTGTCAACCAGGAAAGTTCAACCAAGCTTTGGTGTCTTGAGTTTTTATGGGGGTTTCATTATGTAGGTAGGATTAATTGAAGCATTGTGAGTGATCTCAATCTGCTGCCTCCTTCCCTCCCCCACCCCCTACTAATCACATAGTTGGGCTTTCTGAAGAGACCAGCCCTCATCCTGAGACTGTCTAGAACTGCAGTCCCCAACCCCTGTCCATGGACAGTCTGTTGCTTGTTTGGAACTGGGCTTTGCCACAGGAGGTGAGTGGTGGGTGAGCAAGCGAAGCTTCATCTGTGTTTACAGCCACTCCCGTCTCTGCATCCCCACCTGAGCCCTGCCTCCCATCACATCAGTGGCAGCATTAGCTTCTTGAAGGAGCGCAAACCCTACCGAAAACTGCAAATGTGTGGGGTCTGAGTTTGCTCTCCTTATGAGAATCTGTCTTCTCATCCCCGCCTCCTGTCCATAGAAAAATTGTCCCCCATGAAACTGGGCCCTGTTGCCAAAAAAGTTGGGGACTGCTGGTCCAGGGGTAGACATCTCATTTGCATAACTCCAGTGTGGTCCTAGGCACCTGAGTAACAAAGACACTCCTATCACTCAGAAAATTCCAAGGGTTTAGAAGCTCCCACGGAGGAACCCACACCAAGACCAGACAAATTCTCTATTGAACACCTGCCTTTCTCCTTTCCCTCAAAACCCAGATGGCCTGGGAAGCATACCCCACCCCCAACTGGTGGCACTCATCCTGAATTATTTACAAATGGGGTTCCTTTTACAAAACTTGAATTAAGACTTAAAAACAGAGGCAAAAAAAAAAAAAAAAAAAGAATCACATTTTGTTTTACCAATTTGCTTTGCCATGGGATTTTGTTTAGCTCCCAAGGCATTTAAAATCTAAGAATAACTCCGCTTTCCTACACGCTTGCTGTGAGCCAGTCCGCACGTGGGGAGCACAGGTGCCAGAGGCAGACTGCCTTGCTGGCTTCCAGACTGCTGCTGCCTCGCAGTGGGACCTTTGTGGGGGCTGCCTAAAGGTGTGTGGCCCTGGGGAAATATTTTTACAGGGTCTCATCTCCGTACAGAAATTTGAGTTACCTTAAAATCAAGGTGTCAGCACCATTCTAGTGCCTTACACCATCCCATGAAAGAGATACTCTGCTGACCGCAGGTGCCAATGCTTGGGGGGACACCGTCCAAAATCTGGACTGAATCAGGACCTGGACCACTGTGGAGGTACAGGTCTTCAAGCTCCTTGGGTGGCTGTCACCCTCAACAAGTGGAGTAAATAAAGTATTGAAGAGACATGAAGACCAAGGCCCCGGGGTTCCTGCTGCCTGTCAGGTATGGGAGGGCTGAGGCATGAAACACAGCAGCTCCTAAATCCCTGGGTTTGCTGGGGTCTTAGGTTGTGGTTGAACCTTGGACTGGTGACTTACCCTCTGTGCCTCTGTTTCCTCATCTGTAAAATGGAGACTGCGATGGCACTGACCCTGGAGTTAGCAGAAGTACAAAATGATTTAATATGTATATGTAAAGTGCTTAGAAGGAAAGCCTGACACAAAGGGGGTGCTTTTTAGGTATTCATTCTATTTTACATTTTTGTGTGTGTGTGTTGTTTTTTTCTAAAAATTATACGTTAACCTTTAAGGAATCCGCAGAACTCTATCAATCACCCGCTATTTCAATTCCCAATTTAACCGGGGAGGAAATTGAGTTTCTAGAGTGTTTATTTGTCTAAGGTTGCCTGTGTATCTGATAAGTGTCTGACTCAGAGGTTGAATCCAGTTGACCCTGACCCTGAGACCTGCTCGCTTTCCCACATGCTCCACTACCCTCTGCGTGCTTAGAAGTCAAATTTATGGTCTCTTTAAAAACTCATAGCTAGTGTATATATACAAAGGTATGCTCGCATGGCCTGCTACCAGTGCCAGCTACAGACGGATGCAAACCCTGGCCGCTAGAGAACCTTCTAGAAGAAGGAGTTGTGTAACAGAGTGGAGCCTGTAATGCCTGCTCATTAGCGAGCATGTAAAACACCGCTACATCTATTTCTTAACACAACACCCAGTGCCCCTCCTGTCATTTCTTCAGGAAAAACGGAGCTCCATCCATCCTCCCTGTGGGCTCTGCCAAGCTTCCCTGCTCCTGGAACCCACCGAGGAATATTTGAACATCCTATTTGTCAGTCCTGGTTTGGGGGCAAGGCGGGCTTTTACTAGAGCTCCCAGCCATACTGCAGTTTAGGGGAAGAATTACTTGGCAGCATACTGATGAAAAAGAAATAGATAATTCCAGGGGAGCAGCCTGAAGTCAGTTTCAGCAGCAGAAGAGGCACATTAAGGTATGGAAGTGAAAAGCAGAAGTAAGAAAAATGCACCAAAGCAGGGTAAGTCGTGTAAGTTGAGATGAACCCGCTGGGCTTGGGGCCTTGGGCAAAACTCAGAATACCTGTGCCAGGGGCCAAATTCTAAACCTCATACTTAAAGATTTGAAGCAGAAAAGCTAAAAAGGCAGGGAAAGGAAGTCATACCCACATGTCAACCAGAAGCAAGTTACCCACCCAGGAAACCACCTTGGTGGAACTATTCCAGTAGTGCCAACGTCAAGGACATGACCAGTGAGTTTGGAAATTTAAATAGCCCAGAAAACATGTCCTTAGAAACCTGAGCCTGTGTATCAGCAGAACTGACAGTGTCTCAGCCATGATTCTAACGCAGGTGTGGTGGGACAAGAAGGACATTTGTGTGTGTGTGTGTGTGTGTGTGAGACTTTGTGGTGTTTTTGCAGAGTAAAATAGTTTCAAATGATTCCACAAGGGAGAACAATTCCCTTTCTAAAAATTGAACATGAGAACAAGCACAAAAACCTACCTCTTAAAACCTTCAGGTGAGTGAGCTCAGATTAATCAAGATTTCTGTCGTGTCAGGATAAGTATAACTTGACATTTTGATTTTTGACTCAGAGGTGGCCCTGAAGACTTTTCAGAGAGGTAGGAAAGGAAGCAGTGAGAGTGGCTAGGAATGGGAAATGCCAAGACACTGGTGACAGTGCAGATGAAACAGAATCAAACCAGGAGCTGCGGCAGGTGCTTTTGAGAGGCCCAGGTCATTCTGTTTCCGTCCATGGGGTGTCAGCGTTTCAGCAGGCAGGAGGCTCTGCAGCTCACACTGCCCAGGGAATGGTCAAGGTCACAGTGGGGGACAAGAGGTTAAATGGGCCTGATCACTGACTCTCCTCACTAATGAGCAGCTGGATCTGGGAGCACAATCCAGCCATGAATTCTGGAAGTTTTCCACATTTCCCTTCACTCAAAATTGCTTTCTAGCTATGATACAAGTGACATTGGTTTTCAAGTTTCTTTGGCCTTTCTCTTTCAGCCTCTACTGGGTCCCACTCCTACCCTCGGAGGGGATTTGAGGGAGCCTCTCCGTCTTCTTTCACCTCTCACCAAGCTCTAGTCCCCAGCTCTCTGGATTTGACACCGGGAAACTCACCTTGCCATCTCGGCCACTTAGGATGTCGTGTGATCTTTGCTGTATCACGTCACCTCTCTGGGGGCTTGTTTTTCTCATCAGAATGAAGGGGATGGGATGATTTCCAAAAATACCCATCAAAACTCTTCTCAATTCTGAGTCTCCTGGGAGAAAGCCAGGCCCGTTCTCATGTCTTGGTCTAACTCCACAGAGCAGCCCAGAGGATGAGCAGTCATTTCGCCAGTGGGTCTAAGTGAGAGAAAGACGGAGAAGTTGATGAGAGACATTACTAGCCTGCCACGTGGCCAAGATTGCATGGAGCTGGTCAGAAGCAAGGGTTGTGGGCATTAAGGTAGCATAGTGCTCTGCCTCTGTGGTGACTGTGACTGCAGATTCCATACCAGGAATCATTCTGCTCAAGAAGTACTTTTTATGGCTCATGTTAGGCTTTTTGCAACAGCCGATTATGAAAAGGTCTCAACAGGGGTTGTTTGCATTGTAGGTGGGGAGAGATGAACTGAAATGGAATTGTTTGTGCTTCTTTTTTTCCCTTCTTTTTAATTTTTTTGTAGAGATGGGGTCTTGCTAGGTTGCCCAGGCTGGTCTTGAACTTCTGGCCTCAAGTGATCCTCCTGCCTTGGCCTCCCAAAGTGCTGAGATCATAGGCTTGAGCCACTGTGTCAGGACCATGTATGTTTCTTTTGTTTTGCCAACAAATAACAGTGACCTTCAGCTGAACGTCACAAGTATCTCTACCTTAACAAAACCTAACTCAGGTTTCATATTAAGAGAGAGGTGAAGAAGCAGAGGAACCTTGAGCTAAGGAGGAAGGGAGGTCAGAGGTTGGGTTTACCGGCACCCAGGAAATCATCTTTCCTCCTCCATTGAATTCTAAGTGCTTGCTTTGACTCGCTAATGAATTAATAGGAAGTAAATTGAACCTATGGGGCACAGTCCAGTAACTGGTGCCTGTTTTTCCCACTTGGAAAAGGGTCCACCTCCATCCAAATCCATCACAGGACGCGCCTCAAGACATCCACGCGTTGATCCAGGCAGAATCTCCCCAGGAGAGTATGCTAAACTCAGGCCAGAGGAGGGGCCTTCGTTTTTAATATTGCACTTTCCCTCTGTGACTCTGCATCTCATTTCATCTACTGATTTATTTTTGCTCTTGGTGAAATCCTTCACTACGTGGTCCTTCCGAGAGGACCTGCCTATTAGGCACGCGCAGCCAGTGAGCTATGAAGCGCTTTCAAGCCCAAAATAGAAAGTCCTCTCTCCAGGGCCCGTTCTCTGCTTGCCTGCTCAGATGCTGCGGGTGGGCATGGGACTGGGAGGCCGGCTTCTAACTGAGAAGGGCAGACGCCTCTCAGAAGCAGAGGGGATATGGTTTTTAAGCCACTACCTTTGCAGTTCTAGAAATCATTTTAAATCTCTGCCAATTGTGGCACTATTGCTAAGCCCTGGATTCCCGCCCCGACCTGATATGAAAATAAAAGTTGATTGCTTTCTAAGATTAAATGAGCTAAATGCACTGATTTCAGGATTTCTGAGGGTAACAGAGGTACTTGGGTATTATCAACATCGGACCAAGCCATTAAGAGGAAAGAAGGGAAAAGCTTTAAACAAACAAACAAAAGCCTTTCTCCTGCTCTGCTAATCCACCTTGAGATGTGATGACTCATGTTGGGTTGTCTTGGGAACCGTGACATAAGAGGGAACATGTGTGTGTGTGTGTGTGTGTGTGTGTCGCTGGGAATCCTTTCACATCCTGTAACTCATCGCGCTGACCCTTGGTGCACAGACATGGCCCTTTGGCACCTGGAATCTTGCTGTTGCACGTCTGACCGTGGCTGCCTGTTGTTGGTCATTTTCCCTGCGTGAGCAACTTTGATGGACGGGTGTCTGCAAGTCTGCCCAAGGGCAGCTGGAGAGTGATCAGAGGCTCCATTTAGCCCTTCTCCATCCCTTCTCTGACTTTTCTGAGGGGGGTTATTGGTGGTCCCTAGCTAATGAGGACCTCTGCAGCTCCAGGGGGTTTTAGTCCTTGGGAAATCTCCTCTGTCCTCCCTGGTGGGCACATTTCATCAGGAACAGAAGAGGCATCACCAGCTGGGAAAGGGAAGTTGGAGGGCATGGCTCCCGAATCTGCCTTTTTACAAATCCAGAGAAGCTCCTCTCATCTCTGGTTTGCTCTGGAACATCAGCTGTGGGGAAACAGCCATGACAGGGACTTGTTAAGGAAGACCCTTTCTTTGTTTTTTCTTTCTATATATTTTTTTTTATTATGAAATCATAGCTGCGTACATTAGTGCAATCAAGGGGTACAATGTGCTGGTTTCATGTACAATCTGAAATATTTTCATCAAATTGTTTAACATAGTCTTCAGGATATTTTCTTCGTTATTGTATGAAGACATTTGTATTCGGCATTTAGTAAGGTTCGCCTGTACCCTTCTAAGATGCACTGTAGGTGTGGCTCCACCAATTACCCTCCCTCCAACCCAACCTCTTCCCTCCCCTCCCTACCCTTGCCCCTTTCCTCATATTCTTGTGCTATAGTTGGGTTATAGCCTTCATATGAAAGCTATAAATTAGCTTCATAGTAGGGCTTAGTACATTGGATACTTTTTCTTCCATTCTTGAGATAGTTTGCTAAGAAGAATATGTTCCAGCTCTATCCATGTAAACATGAAAGAGGTGAAGTCTCCATCTTTCTTTAAGGCTGAATAGTATTCCATGGTATACATGTCACAATTTATTAATTCGTTTGTGGGTCCATGGGCACTTGGGCTTTTTCCATGACTTAGTAATTATGAATTGGGCTGCAATAAACATTCTGGTACAGAGGTGGAAGACCCTTTCTTTGAAGCAGAATTTGTAGTGATGGCTAAACATTCAGGTGAAATCATATTATAACAAATCCTTTCAGGCCGAAATGTCTCAGCAGAGTTGTCTTCAGTATCCGTGGAAGACATCTGGATTCAGCAAGTTTTCTGCGACTTGGAAGGATCCCCTGCAAGTTGACTATTTTATGTGATTCTGG
>CAUYRH010045563.1:0-74901 GCA_963574655.1 Perodicticus potto
GAAAATATTTGCAGGTTATGCCTCCAACAAAGGTTTAATAACCAGAATCCACCAAGAACTCAACCGTATTAGCAAGAAAAGAACAAGTGATCCCATCTCAGGGTGGGCAAAGGACTTGAAGAGAAACTTCTCTAAAGAAGAGAGGCGCACGGCCTATAGACACATGAAAAAATGCTCACCATCCATAGTCATTAGAGAAATGCAAATCAAAACTACTTTGAGATATCACCTAACTCCAATAAGATTAGCCCACATAACAAAATCCCAAAACCAGAGATGTCAGCATGGATTTGGAGAAAAGGGAACACTTCTACGCTGCTGGTGGGAATATACACTAATACATTCCTTTTGGAAGGATGTTTAGAGAGTACTTAGAGTTATAAAAATAGACCTGCCATTCAATCCTACAATTTCTTTACTAGGTATATACCAAGAAAACCAAAAATCACATTATAACAAGGACATCTGTACCAGAATGTTTATTGCAGCCCAATTCATAATTGCTAAGTCATGGAAGAAGCCCAAGTGCCCATCGACCCACGAATGGATTAATAAATTGTGGTACATGTATACCATGGAATATTATACAGCCTTAAAGAAAGATAGATACTTTACCTCTTTCATGTTTACATGGATGGAGCTGGAACATATTCTTCTTAGCAAAGTATCTAAAGAATGGAAGAAAAAGCATTCAATATACTCAGCTCTACTATAAAGCTAATTTATAGGTTTCACATGAAGGCTATAATCCCACTATAGCACAAGAATATGGGGAAAGGGGTGAGGGAGGGGAGGCAAGGGGGGAGATTGGGGTTAAGGAAGAGTAATTGGTGGGCCCACACCTATGGTGCATCTTAGAAGGGTACAGGCCAAACTTACTAAACACAGAATACAAATGTCTTCATACAATAACAAGAAAATGCCCTGAAGTCTATGTTAAATGGTTTGATGAAAATATTTCAGATTGTATATGAAACTAGTACATTGTACCCCTTGATTGCATTAATGTATGCAGCTATGATTTAATGAAAAAAAAAAGAAGAAGAAAATAAAATAAATGCAAATTTAGAAAATGACTGAAAGGAACTATTACATTTTTTACCAACAGGAAAATGGTGTGTGCCCATGTTTGTATATGCCAATTATATCCCCACAGAAGAGGTGCTCAATGATGCATAATACGTCTACATATACTATATATATCTTGAAGGTTCCAAGTTGTAAAGACAATGACAAAATACATTTGTTTCCATAGCCTTTTTTTTTTCTTTTTGGGCATGATAATATATTATTATTATAGTATCCTATGCCCAAAAATATTTATTTAACTAATGCTAGTTTTTGTGTTTATGCAGGATACCAAAGCAGCTATGGTCTTTCTTCTCTACATTAAAGGTTCACACATATGCTTAAAATTTTTACACATGAAAGTCTTGCAAATATAGTTATAGAAACACTAAAAATGCATAAGGGCAACTACAATTTTTAAAATGTTTGTTTGTGTACACATTATAGTATCTTTTATCCATCACACTTGTTACAGAACAATAGGAATGGAGGCTGAGTTCCACTGTAATCTGTATGCATTCTGCACTCAGTATTAAAATAAGGAGAAGATAAACTTTTGCTTTTACCAAAGTAATACGACACTTGTAGAATATTTATATCTGAATGGACCTTTCTTCTTGGTGAGGTTCAGTACTTGCCTGAGATCACAGAGGGAATTAGTGGCAAAACCAGGGTTATAAACTAGGTTTCCTGCCTCCAAAGGCAATTTTCTTTTCACTAGCTCACTTCAACTGCATGAACTAACTTGAGTTGAATATTGTGTATGAGATAGCTTAAAATAAATGCAGGTTTGTTTCTGTGAGTAAGCTATAATAAGTTTTAATTAATTTTATAGAATCTTACTATAGCTGGGCCTGAAACCAGATTTTTATTTTGCAGATCAGCTTATATACTAGACAGATTAAAATATGTCCCAGAAATCCTGGCAGAGTGGGCTAATCCTGGGGCCATATGTTTTCTGGAATGCTTTTGGAACTTTTGTTCAAAAGAGTTCTGCCAACACTTTGAATTTCAATGGCTCCTCTTCGAGTGACTAAATTATTCAGTGTTGGATAAAAATTATTCTCAGCACCTGGTTTAAATTTTTACAGTAATTGAGAAAAAATATCCAGTAAAAATGATTATGCTTTAGAGGATGATTCTCACTATCAAATAGTATCTAAGAAAGGCTCATATGGGCGCAGTCTATTCAGCTCTAAAGGAAACCTGCAATAATGCAGGGTAGAGAGAGAAGACGGCTGAACCTGGGTGCTTGGAGTTAACTTAGAGACAGTCTAGACTGCTCTTCAGTATGTCTTCCAGATGGTCATCTAGCCCTTTACAAAAGAGACAATTCTATCTGTGGATGTATTTATTGATCAGTAAGTTCTTACATATGTTACATCTTTTTTTTTTTTTTTTTTTACCTCCCTGGAGCACAACACTACAGCTTATCCTATGAGCACTGGTGTTTAATAGACTCTGAAAAACAGACATTTAAAGAATAACTGTATATATATATATTGTGTATATATAACTGTAATAACTATATATATATAGTTGGTGTTCTTCCAGAATGAAAGGTGCATTGTTCTCAAGGTAGCAGGATGCTTAGGGAGTTCCTATCTTCCTATTCACATCAGAAAGCTTTAAGCTCTATATTTTCATCATTTACCCATATGGCAGAGCCTAGGTGATAATGTGCTTCTGCCATGGAACTTTCCTGTAGAAACCAGAGTTCTATTGTACATTCCCTACCTTAGTAGGAAATGTAAGGCATCTCTACATTTATTATCTTCTATTATCATCTTTACTAACATGCAACGTATCTTAATAAGAGACTACCTAGGATAGTTTATTTTATAGCCATCCTACTTATAATTAGAAAGGAGTTCAGCTCATTGTTGCCTCTTGGAAACATAGGATGAAGGAAACCTTATTTCAACATGTGCCCATGACTATCGCAACAGTGAGAAGGGGAGAAGGGGGATGGTGAATCTCAGATCACTACTTTAATCTTTAGTTCATATTTCACTGAAAGCAACTCATATGGTCTGATCTAACTTGAAATAATGATGGGATAGTCCAATTTCATCATATATCTGAAAGACAGCTAACGGAATAAGTCCCGACAACCCAATGACTATCAAATTGTTCATAAAAATGCAAGTGCCAGCTAGATTGAGAAAATCATCGCCTAAAAAGCATGATTATAAAATAGAGAAGATGGGAACGTTGTAAAAGAATATGGAGAGGAGGCTTAGCCAAAAAGAAAAATTAAAAAAAAAAAAAAAGAAAGAAAGAAAGGAAGAGAAAAAAAGCAGAGTAAGAACCTGGTTCATTCAGGAAAGAAGGACATTCGAAAACAGATGTATAATAAAAATCACATCTCCCCACACATGTGGAAAACCAAATAAAGTTATCTTGGGTAGCACTCTCCAGCCAAGATTTACATTAGGACAAAATATTAGGCTTACGCTATAAAATAATGGTACAAAAACTATCATTAAATGTCTGAGTCATCTTGAACATGGATCATTTAATCTTTTTGGCCTTTGTACTCCTCACCATTAAAATCAAGAGCAA
Source organism: Perodicticus potto (assembly GCA_963574655.1). Taxonomy (NCBI): domain Eukaryota; kingdom Metazoa; phylum Chordata; class Mammalia; order Primates; family Lorisidae; genus Perodicticus; species Perodicticus potto. The sequence goes on from CAUYRH010045563.1 coordinate 3,634, forward strand.
AGGATCACTTAAATTTGAACATCTCTTTCTAGACCTAATCTCTCAAAACTCTGTCTGTTAAAGATATATCTCATTGTATGTAATGTTTAATGAAACTTCGACTCAGGTAAAGAGTATTTGACAGAGCTGATAACACAGAATTCAAATATTATACCTGTGTGTATAGATGTATTCACACATACACACACATACATGCAGAGATAGAGCTTTATTGTGACTTCTATAATCTGGAATTCATTGTAATAAGGCCCATATGAGAAAAGAGCAGCAAGCTGTGCTCACATCACAAGGTGTGGTGTGTGGCTTCCCCAAGACATCCAGCCAAAAATGCCAGATAGTTTTAAGTGGAAATAGATACTGAATGACAACAAAAAGTAATTCCAAACTTTCCAAGCACGTCCCATGGGTCTTTACTGACTTCTTGTCATCACTGACCTAATGGGATTTAAACAAGTACCCTGGAGATTGAATCTTCATTTGACTATTTCTAATCTCCTCAACTGCTTCGCTCAATTATTATCAATAATGCATACGTGACAAAAATTTCAGATCATGATGAGTACAGCTAATGATTAGGGAGTGTTTAATCCTTAGTGCTAAGGATTAAAGGTTGCGAGAGTCAGCAAACTACACGAATGTTATGTCTCTGTATTAGTACAATAGGGAGATCCTTGTAAAAAGAAAAAAGGTAGAAATAAAATTTCGATCCTAAGTCCATGTACTGACTACGGCCTGGAATCCCTTTGGCTCTCCAACCATCTCTTCATAAAAGTAAATATTCTAAGGACAAATAAATTACTATCATTCGCATCACATCCCAAGACACATGGAGAGAGAAAGACAAAAGAACGAAGTTACCCCCAGGAGGGTTTTCCCTTCTCAGAGTGTTGCTAGATCAGGGTAGAAGTTACTTTTACAGTTTGAGCAGTTCAGTTGGCACTGTTTTGTGCGTACTTCTGTCCACTATTACAAGAAAGAGGAAAAATGGATGCTGGCTTCAGCTCTGGAAAAACTGAGAGATTCTGTGGGTTGTGTTGATAATCTATCAGTCTGGCCAGTGGCGCTTGGAAGGCGTACACTGGGGAAGAGAGAGGAAAGAAACTCCTAGGGAAAAACCTTAGTAACCAAGGGCTCCAGAAATTCCCTCCACGTTCAGAAAGACTTTATAGTACTCTGAGTCTGTCTGGAAACTTTTACAAGACTAGAAAGAACCTTTTCCTTAAAACAACAGCTTTAGCCAAATCCTTTTCCCATTATTTCACCTCTGCACCACCTTTGGTTTTTGAAGGAAAAATCCAAGCTGACTTCGCTACCCTGTCTTGGCCCTCAGCCCATTCCACTGTCCACACTGCCTAAGAGAAATAGGAAAAAGAGAGTTTTCACCTATGTGTAATCTCTCTTTCTCCCCCACACACCTTCTGCCCCTCTTCCCTCTCTCTCAACAGTGACTTCTTGCTTCTCTAAAGTACAAGCAACTGAAGGCTGTGTGATGACTCCCTATAAAATCCCCCGAACTACTTACTATACCAGCTCACTTGACAGCAGGTTTCTGTCTGCTACGCTGGAAATCTATACATAGTGTTAAATGAGAGCAGAGCTCTTTCAAAAGCCCAGAAAGACCTACATTTACATTTCTGTTGAAAGGATTATTGTCCTTTAAAATAGAGGCCTGGTTAAGGGAACTAAGCAAGCAAACAGAAGAGCATTAACGATTGTAGACTATCCTTTTAATAATGTGCAGCCTAAGCTTTCTCATTTGGAGAATTTAAAAGTCATATGTTTACTCTGTTCTCTGAATCTTACCACTAATTTTATATTTTCCCCCTAGAGACAATACCAGAGATTGGGTGACATCAACAACTGTTAAAAGGGCCAAACTCTGGAGGAAAACCAAAAAGAGTTGCAGAATTAAATGATGCATTTTATTTTACGTGAAGCATGGTAAAGCATGAACTGTCATATTGGTAATATTTGAATAACGAGTTTGCATTGGCTGTAATACCAAAAATGCAATGTATTTATTGACAACAGATGTCTTAATGTCCCATCGAGTCAGCCACTCTAGGAACTGTCTTAGGTTCTGATGTGTTTTTCCAACAAATCTGATTATATCCTAGTCAGAAACAAATCAGGATGACAATTGACTTTTTCTCTTTTAGAAATATTTAACCATGTAGTTCATTAAAAAAAGGTAAAAGAAAAAAAGAATCTTGCTGAGGTTTATTATAAAAACAAAAGAATACAAGTATATATGACTATGAAATGGGCAAATAAAATTTTCTAGAACTGTGTTGTTAGTGAACTTGTACCATTAAATTCAGATTTAGGTAGCAGGAAGGTTTACATTTTTTAAACTTTTGAAAGTATTGTCCAGATTGACTAGAAAACATCTCACCTCTTGGGCCACTAGCCAGATTTACCCTCGGTTATTATTTTGCTATAAATCTAGGTCAAGCTACTTATTATAGCAGCAAGTATGTTTAACATTTAAAATGTTCTGTAATAATCACACTCTATCCTCTTAGATAGATAAAATGTCTTTTGCACTTGAAAGAGTCTTTCAAAAACTTAGAATCCCTTTGAGAAAGTCCTGTATCCACTCCACACAAAATTATGACTGGCCTTTTCACCAATGTTATAAAAAGTTTCAATGTGTTGAGTTTCTTCTTTGATAAATCTTTGTTTTTTCTCTGTTTTATTTTTAAATATTCATGAACTAGACTTGGTGATACCAAAATTACCACAAGGTGGTTGCTGATTCCTTCCTATTGTTGTTAACAAGTGACTGAAGACCTGGTTTGTGTTCTTTTTTCCGACTATCAGGCTTTTCTTATTTATTTGAGCATATAAAAGAAATGCTAGTATTCTAACACCATCTTAAAGAGGAAATAAAATGGCACTACTTCCCCTGCTTCCTTCTGCCTGCCTCTTTAAAAATTATACACGCAGTTCTCTATTTTCGTTTTGTACTTGTAAACAAAGACATGACTCTCTCTGTCTCTCTCTCTCTCTCAATATTACCCTGGTAGAAACTTAAACTTTCCTATATGCTTAGGTCTCAGCCAACTGTAAAAATGTATAAAAGATATTTTTAAGGCAATAACATCACTTCAAACTTTTAAGAGATACATTATAACATAGATGTTGTCAGAACCCAAAAACTAAGGCAATTCTTCCAAAGCCTTCAGCAAATATCCAAATGTCTCTCATTTTCTAAAAACCCTTTATCCCTGGAATTAAACATGAGTTTTCCTGAGTTAAGTTGATTAATGTAAACCCAATATCCAACAACCATCCATATAAATAAAAGGATAGTGAAATAAGTGACAAGGTGATTTGCAAAGCATTGGTTTAGTTTACCAAAACTTAGTTTTCCAAAATACTAACCAATAGACATGTCCATCAGTCCTACAAGTGCTTAGAGATTTCAAACAGATGTTTGTTTGTTTGTTTGTTTATTTATTTATTTATTTTAGGAAAGAGAACATTTTTTTCTGCTCCTAGGTTAAAAGAAAAAAATGGAACCCCCACCCTTGTTAAAAATTGTAAGGGTTAAATCCAGGGAGAGAAACCAGAGAGGAGAGTTAAACCAAACTTTCCTTTTCTGTTGTTCTTAAATTATGACTTACTCCCTCAGTGTTTTGTCGTCGTTATTTTCCTTTACATTCAGAAAATTCACTACTATTATCTCCAGTAGCTAAAATGATCGCGTGACTGCAATCATTGCCCACTGCCGATTGAGCTGTGCATCTCCTTTCAGTATCTGGATAATCCTGGGAGTGATATTGGACCCAGTCCTTGCTCTGTCTCTAACCAGCTTTCTTATTTTACTATTTTAACTCAACCATCTCCAGGAACCACACATCAGCTGGAGAACGTTTCTTTACAATGGGATGAATCTATCTCTCATTTTCTTACCCATGTAGGCTCTTCCCCAAATGTATAGATTCACCTATGTTTCTACACGGCAACCCTTGCCATTCCTCCAGAGGGTCTTCCAAACCTGGAGAGTTTTTTGAGTCCATTAAGGCACTTCTGACAGGCTCATTCTCTGCAGATAAACTTATCTTCACCTTTTAGCTTTTCCAGCTCCATGGTTGTCTACCAGCATTTCCGCTTGGGTGATGCAGAGAAAGAGTTGAATGTCTCTTAAGTAAAAATGATTCCTTTTCACCCCATTTTCATGGTATATCCATATTTGATGGGTATATGTCTTATTAATTTTGTGGAACTTCATTTCAGGAAAAGGAAGGGAAAGGATTAAAGTTAAAAATTATGTGTTTTTCAAATTTACAAAGCATTTGACCAGGTGATTACGTTGCTAGGGTCCCTACCCTTACCTTGACAGTAGCCTATGCAAGGGGCCTGTGTCCCCGCTTTGTCACCCTCGTGGTGTAGCCCTTCTCAGCCAGAGTTTCCTAGGACTAAGGTGCTAAGGCAACTGCTGTGTGTACTGAATTAATGAGGGTCTCTCTATGCATCCAAACTGGTATTAGTTATAGACTGTCCTTGGGAAAACTGTAATAATAGTCACTGGAAACTTTCTCTTTTAGGAATTACATTTCTTACTTAACTCCTATTGAGAAAGCCTGCTTCTGTGTATATCTCCTCTAGAATTTAGCCCTCTTACAGCCTAATCTAACTTAGTATGTTTTCCATTTTTTCTTCTACCTATTCCCCCTCGAATGTGTACACACCCACACTCCTGAGCCTCAGGCGCATGAAGACAGATCTAGGTTTCTCCGTGTCATAGCCCAACATTTCTCACTGAACTATGAATCCCTATTTGAGAAAGTATAGATGTTCCATTAGTATTCACATTGGAATAACTGAAAATATGGTTTCTTGCCATGGTCCTCTGCACTTAGGCTCACAAAACAGATGCTAAGAAGAGAAAGGCCATTTTCAGTTTCTGGAGCTTGGCAGTCAGTCAGTAGAAATCAGCTGTGGAATCTCTGGCCTCACAAAAGACATTTGACATTGAAAGGAAAAAGCAAGGAAAGAAAGCAGAGGAAAGAACGATGCTATAGATGCTGAAGAAGACTTTATTGCTACACTCAAATTTTCTAAATTCATGATTGCATCTTCTTATCACATTCCACTGTGCATTTTGATTGCCCATGGTTTTGGCCCACACTTTTAAGAAAAGAAAAAAAAAAAAAAAACACTTTCATTTTAATTCAAGATAATTGATTATATTCATTTTTTATTAGAAAATGATTTAAATTGTATTGTTTCTGTAGGCTGAGACATTAGAGAGATAAAATATACATCTGATGAAAATTTCTAACATTAAGATAAAATATTAAATTTATCTTAAATTTATCTTACCCGCCATTAAATAGAATTTATAATAGAAAAACCAACTCTGCCTTGCATCTAAAAATAAAAGTTAGTGTAAGAGTTTATAATGAAAGCCAACACTGTACACCAGGGAAATCTGAGATTTTACAAGGTCGTGTAGCTTGTGAGGCACCAACCCTTGAATTGGCGGGTATCTAATCTTAATGTACATAGCCTAGGCCATGCAGTTTCAAACAAAGTTCAGGATATACTTTGAAGGTGTGTATTTTAATTCACGTGTTTAGCAAAACTTTACATGTTGACACATGTTTGCAAGGCCAGTGTCTATGCTCAGGTAAACAGAAAGCCTTGTGATTGGGTCCTTACCTGAATAGCAGCTCAGGGGAGAAGACAGAGCAACCAATGCTCTGCCATGGGGTTTAAACAGAGTAAGAACACCACGTCATCCAGCAAGGGGAGAAGGAAGGGTACTGGGAGAGAGGAGTCCCAGGGAGGCTCTGCAGGACATGCTGAATGTATATATACTCGGAAGAACAAGCCGGTAGTGGGGAAGATTAAGAGAGGCAGAGGGTCTCAGGATAGAGAAGTCTAGGAAATTTAGACATAACAGAAATATAGCAATTCTACACAAATATAAAGGGGCAGCTTCATTTAACTGACTCCTCTGTGCTACAGCCCCACGAGGGTGACCACAGGACATCCTGGGTTGCTGGTTCTCTCAGCTTGTCCAGAAGTCAGCTCCACAGTTACCTCCTGGGACGAGCTGCTCCTGACTCTTCAGAACGGTCAGGCCCCGCTCCTATTTAGAGGCCGTCAGGACCCTGATTTCTCTTCTTTGTAGCAATGACTACACTAATAGTAACAATAACTATTATTAATATATGCCAGATGGTGTCAGACTTTTAGGCTGAATTTGCTCACTTAATCCTTGGGAAATGGTATATCAGTACAGTGGGGTAAAGCCCAAATTCATACTGTTACTAAATAGGGGAGCTAGTACTGAACGAAATGCCAGAATTCATGTTCTCAGCCATTATGCTGCACCATTTCCCTGCTTGAAGCTGGAAAGTGAAAAAGTACATATGTAGGAATAATGTATGGGGTGGCTGTGGATGGGGGGGGAAGAAAAATTCTTTAATTGTACTTTTTTTTGTTTTTGAGATACAATGTCACTCTGTTGCCTAGGCTAGAGTGCTGTGGCATCGTCACAGTTCACTGCAACCTCAAACTCTTGGGCTTAAGCAATCCTCCCACCTCAACTCTACCCCCACCCCACCCTGAGGACCTGGGACTCCATGCACGCATCACCACGCTGAGCTAATTTTTGTAACTCTTTGTAGAGATGAGGTCTGGTATAGGGGGATTACAGCTGTGAGTCACTGTGCCCAGCCACAAATATATATTTTTTCCAGTAAACTGTAATCTTCATTGAATCAAGGAGTCATATTTCTTTTATCCCCAGTGGCTATTGCAATACCTGAAACAAAGCTCTTCCAAACTATCTATAGTGAGCATGAATTAATGAATGAGAAAAGGTTAACAAGAAGGAGGACTGAGACGTAGCCCTTGGCAAGATACACTGGCCTTATTTGCTATGCAAGCAATTTGGGCTTCTTCCTAAACACTAATCATTGAGGGCGAAACTAGAGGACCCTATTAGATAGAAAAGGGAGGACAAGTTAGAATTAGTTTACCAAGAATTTTTTTCAACTATTAAAATATATGATAAAGTACACCAAAAAGCATTTCCATATGTCAATCGATAAAATCAACATACAGTTTGGCAAGCTCTGTAAGCACCTATTATCAACTAAGAGGCTTTACTCTAATTCAAGATCAGTCTGTTCCAAAATATCAACCAAATGTTCAACTCTGTTTAAAAATTAGTCTGTTCGCAGTGTCTCCCATAATCAGATATAAATTGTTTTGAATCCTTTATTCTGTGGTATTCAGTGGCAAAAAAGAGTTTCAAAAGCATTCATAATTGTAGCAAGTTTACTACCCATAAAGATAATGTCAACTTTCATGCTTATATTCCCAAGAATTTCACTGATTCACTAATAAACTAATGAACTGGACTTACGTTAGGCAACACAGTGAAATAACCATCCTATTCAGGGATGTGGCTTCTTACAAATGTTTTAAGAAATTGCAAAAGTCAACAAAATATAATATAATATAACCTGATACTATTGATGCCTGCAATAGCAAACAGATAATATTTGGCAAATTAATCTCTTCATTCTCCTTATCAGAAGTTAAGCCAACTAAATATTTTTAAAGCTAGCTAAATTTTACATCATATTTCTAGCATCAGGACTATCTGTGAAGCCAATATAATAAATTAAATATGCTTGAATAATTATTAATTTCATTATTAATATTAGCACACAAGTATATTTCAGATGTTTTTATAACTAAGGATTTCCACCCTTTTTCAAAAAGATAGGGCTTTTCTTAGATAGCAAACTCTACGTTGACCTAAGCAGTATTATAACACTGAACAATTCTTTTTCTCCAACTCCATTTTAAACTGAATGGTTACTATTTCTGTTTCTAAGAGGATGGTGCCTCTTTTGTTTGTTTGTTTATTTTTAGTGGGCTTTGAACCCTCATTTGAGGGAAAAGCCCATCTGATGTCAGTGTTTTCTTTGTTGAAGTTCCACTGAGTCAGCCCGAGATAAATGGAATTTTCTTCTTCAATCCAAGGCTTAATTATGGTAATTAGTCTGTGCAATTTGTAAAGTTTGGCAGCCAATTCAGGACCTAATATGCATAAGCCTCTTTTGGTTACAAACTGAGTAGGTTTTAATCAGTTTTTAAAAGACAGTGTCTTACTATGCCTGCGTGCCATACTCTTAGATTTTGAGATTGAACGTTATTTCAAACTCTGCTACATCATTAGCAGTTTTGATATTTTTAATATTCATGAAGCTTTCATCTTAGCATTAATCCCCCAGCATCTGTGATTATGATGGGCACTTTGGGGATCTGTCTATTGTGTGTCTTTGGAGAATGAAAGGCCCGGCAGCTCCTGGCAGTAAATTAACCCTCACAATGCCACGTGGTGCCACATGCCTTTTGAAATGTTGCCTTCTGCTCCGTGTCTTTCTGTTCGGATTTCACACTGATGCTTGATTCCCTCAACAGACTAAAGCTTCATTTTATTCTGACAGCCATCTGTGACACTACGAGGCTCCCCCCAACCCTTTTCATTCAAAAGCTGTATCTTTCACCAGTGTTTTTTCCTAAAATGGGCATGTTAATCAAATGAGGAAAAAGAGCCCATGGTACTAATTCCTATTTCATTCTGCGAATGTTTATGCACATTGGGGAAAATTGTAGAAATGTATATAATTAACTTCTTGATAATGCTTTTTCAGAATAAATTCTCAAATTACCAATAATTTCTTTATATACTACTACTTTTCAAACCTGCTTTAGTTTCTCTAAAACATACTACTCTCTTAAATACTAGTTTCATTCATTGCATTTCCATAGTCTACCACTCTTGAAAAAGGATAGACTATATATAACGTGTGCAGTTTTATTGTGTAGCCATCTTTTACCATCCAGGGTCTGTCTTTAGATATACAGGTACAAAGATGTGGAGGTAATCAAAGTCAAAGTGTCAAAAACTGAGGAAAAATTGATACACCCCTTCTAATTTTTAGTAATAATGTATTTTTCTACTTGAATGTGTTTCTCAGTCTTGTAGGTAAAGAGAGCTTCTAATTACCCACATGATCTTGTATACAATACGACAAATTCATCTTGCTCTACAGTTATTAAAAAAAAATTAATTCCAAAAAAGAAAAGAAAGCTAATATTTCTTAAATTAGAAGTGATATCAAAACTAAAAATTTACAGAGTTGTCATGTTTATATGCAATCTTAAAAAATAAGCATCACATTGTAAAGATTTTTTTAAAAAAAAGTAATTCAGGGAGAACCCCAGGTAGCAGGAGCCAATAATTCTTTATAGAAAACCAAGAAGGGCAAGGGTTAGGACCGGCTTCCTGGGTAGGTTCGGGAATGCTCTTAACCCAGGTTCAATTTATGTGAAAGAAACAGCTTCAGTAATCAAAGCTATTCTTAGTTCCTTACATCTCTTAGATTTCTTTTCAATATAAGATAGCGCTATAATGTTGTCCCTGGGTCCATGTTAGGAAATCACTGTGTAGCCTTTTCAAGTGGGGGAGGGAGTAGAATGGTACCCTGTGAGTGACAGTAGAAGGTGGCAGGGAAAGGTTGGAGCAGGAGAGTCTGCCCATCCTATATATTTCTAGCCCCATGACCTTGGAGGGAGGAGAAGGTTGTTAGAAAGGGGACTGGTCCGTGTTGGAGGAGTGGTACCTCTGAGGCCATACGCTTGCCGTCAAAGCACTAACAATTTGGGCTCCAAAATTTCAGCAGCTAATACAGATCAATAGTGATACCAGAAAGGGTTAAATATAATTTTAGATACTGAACACAACCCTATATCCTCACTGTCATTAAGAACTCGGTTTATTAATCTCCTATTTGGAAAAAAGAATCTAAACTTTCTCCTCACTTTTGTGTCCCTAGAGATGCTGGGAGTGGCAGGAGGAGCAATCAAGAAATTAAAATTTTTGTAGAAAAACTGAAATTTTGTACAACCGATTATTTCTGAAAAAAATTAATACTTTTCAAACTTTCCCAAATTTTCCACTATATGTTTTTCAAGAATATATAATATTTATCCCTTAATCTGTGTTAAGAAACGTAGTGTTATTATGTATTTATTAAGTAGGTAAGTAATAAATAGCATTGTACGCTAATATGTTTTAGAGAATATGATATTTACCTTTACTAATGACAAGATTTTAAATTATATTTATGGTAAATAAAATGTCATTTTTACGGGAATCCCAAAATATATATTGTAGCATTCTGAATAAGGAAGAAAAAGATTCTGCTTAAAGGCATAATTTTAAGTTATCTACAAGTCTTCAAATTATTTTAAATAAATAAATGAAAGGAATCACTAGTTTGAATAGTTTGGATACCCAAACAAGACATATGAGCTATTTCTTTATACTAAGAAGTTGAGTAAATGAATACATCTTTTTAGATAACGACCTTAATCAGAGAGTGAACACCTTTTCTGCAGCTTTATATTTGGATATAAGCAGCAACAAATATGCCTTAAAGAACATTAAGGCGAAAGATATGCACGCCTTGCGAAAGTGTGTAATTTGCACACACCCTTGAACTTTGGAAACTTCCTTGACAAGCCCATAGCCTAGAAGACTTTAGACAGCTGAAGGTCCTTTGGGCTTAGAGAGCTGGCTCAGTTCCACTTTTTTTCCACTGCTTTTAAGCTTTTAGATATAAACCAGAATAATGTCAACCCCAGGGTCGCTGGTTGATTAACCTGGCCTTTAAGGGATTGAGAAAGAAGGTGGAGGAAAGGAAAGTAGAAGATAGCCAGATATTGCTAACTGTCCTTTGTGATTGTGGAAAACTGTGGGTTTTATTTTCTTAAATAGTTATACACTTTGTATAGCATGTACGTCGCGTTGTCCCTGCGTATCATTTCATCTGTTGTTTTGAAAGGTAAATACGAGTGAGGGGAATGGTGTGCTAACAGTGTTCATGAAGTCGGTGACTGTGTTCATTAATCACTGAGGCTGAGAATCATTCTTGTCTCATGGTCAGATATAAAGAATGCGTCTTAGAAGAATGTACTGTCTCCTGAAAGAAAGTCAAAAACACAATTGCCATTGTGTTCTTCTGGAATAATGTTTTCTGAGTAACGCAGTACGAGTTGAAAGGATTAAACCTTGTAGGCAGTAAAAGTGTAGCTTTTATGGGCAATGTGGACCAGAAAAACTCAAAAAAGTTTTCTAGGATTTAGAAAGAAGGAAAAAATAATAATATAGGTGATGTGAGAATTTGATCTAAGCAGAATGACATGATTTGTGTAATTTAATAACTAATAAGAATTAGTAAAGTTAGATATTAGATTAATTAATGTAAAATGTGCAAGTATGAATAAAAATCATCAATAAATGCTATTCTAGTTTTATCATATATCTGAGAAATAAGTAGGTCTACACTCATTAGTATTTCTATTGCGGATAAGAAAGAGAACTAAAACAAAACATTTTGAAATACATTTTTCATTTAAAATGAAAAATACTAATTGAGAACACTATAAGGTCAAATGAACAAAAAATAATGATGCTCAGGCTTTTTTCCAGATTTTTTAATGTATATAAAATAGCCACTTTTTACCTTAGTGTTTTCATCTGATTATTTATATCTAGCCCTTACCTAAAAGGATAGCCTTTGAAAATTAGTAGTCAAGACGTCTTACATAAAACTCAGCTTTTTTCTAAATTCACAAGTGTTTCTAAAATCTGATTATTAGAAAGTATATTCACTACTTATTATCACTCTGAAGAAACAAAACCAAGTGTTGCTGTTTGGTTCTATTTTTTATGCCTCAACTTTTCCTTTACTTTGTCACATACTCTTAATCTACTTATGGCCTTGCTATACTTTATACATCCATGTAAGCACTGACGTGGTGGTACATGTTTTAATGATGGACTCTTCAAAGGTAAGACAGGTGTGTTTAGCATAATACTGATATAAGAACGTATAGCACATAATGTGTAAAGTGATAATATTACATATCATAATTTTTATTATAGATTTCATGTAGTCAATTAATTTTGATGGAATGTTTCTGTTAATTTTTCTGTCTTTTGTATCCAGGCCAACCTATGATTGAATTTAGTTTTGACATGTTTGCGGGTTGATATTTTTCTTTACAATAACGAGTAAGACAAAAGTGTAACAATAAAGGTGTATGTCAGAACTTTGTCAATAATGCGAATAACTTCTTTGCTGAACTGGTTAATAGTTTAAATATGTAATGAAAGAATAGCTTATCCATTTGTGTGTTGGTGCTATTTACAATGCAATGGCTACTGACATGACACAAATTTAAGTTTAATCTTTCTGATTATCATCTTCTTTCTTACTTTCTTAAGTCAATACAATCAACAGAACAATAAATGAGGCCCTGATTTGTAGGGTTTTTTTTTTTTCCAGTTGTCATGGCATAAATACTTGCACTGTAGCTACTAATGTGACATCACAATGTAAAACAGAGAAGGGAGTCTTGGCAGCATACTATCATAAGGTATTTCCATCGTACAGATAAAATACATGTAAATCATATCAAGGAAATAGATAATAATACAAATTATAGTAAAACAATTAGGAAATGGTGTGTTTTAGTATTTAATATCGTTTATTTTAGCACATTTAGTAATAAATGTAAAGTAATGAAGTTGTTATGAAATAGTTCACAAAATCCCTGAAATATGTTATCACTTGGATCTTATGAACAACTACATGATATAAGCAAAAAAAGTATATATTTTCTAAATGAAGGAAAAGTATATGCAAAGTAAATTACTCTGATAAAAAAGAAAGGAATACAAGTATAAGAAATAAATCATTTCTGAATGATGTAAGCGTCCAACATGCAAATCAAGTTGATGAAAATTCTATTCTGTTTACTTTCTAACTTATCTCTTATCCTTCTTTGATCCTTTACTGGTGGCCTTGTTTAATATGTATTTAAATTAACAGAGCAAAAAAGCAACTAATTAAATTCACTGTTAATAAAAATCTATGCCTAAAAGTATGTGTGAGGCAAACTTTTTACCTCTAAAATAGATTGCAGCAAGTTTACAAAAATTTATATTAGTTTAGAAATGGAAAGGAAACTGAATTAAGGTCATTGTCCCAGTAAGATAATAATTTTATATATAAGTACAAGACTTTCTGAAAATGTCAGATCTTTTCCAAATTTAAGTGCAAAATTTATTAAAATAAATTTTTGAGATACCTAGATAATGGTTCATATTGCTGAATTATCTGTTTTGATAGTGGTGTGTTTACTTACTTGGATTAAAGAAAAGTGACCTTTTATTGTTAATTGAACTGGAAACACATTTAAATTTTATGATAAATAGCAACCTAAATAGCACACCATGGCCTCTGACAGCAGTCATGTGTTAACAGAAATGAGTGGTGTGTTAACTGATGGAGACCTCATAATGATTTCATCAGTAATTAGTAGGTAAATGAGGCCCTGGGATGAAAGCCTGAAGGTTTCATTTGCCCCTTTACTCTTGATTGGCACAATGGCCCTGGACTCTAATCTAGTGAGAGTATTTCATGAAAGAGTTGTACCCCAGGATATGCAGATAACTAAGACTCTGACCTTGCACTTGATTGTTTCCTTTGTCACTAAAGACCAAGAGAGTGTGTGTAAGTGTGTCTACTGGAGCACAAGCACCTGCTTTCTCTCTTTAACTAAACATTTACATTTTCGTATATTTTAACCTTTTATTTACATTTTTATAACTTAAAACTATGAAAAACATCAATGCTCAAGGTTCTACTTAATTTCCCCCTTTAAGTTCACTTATTTTTGTGTATTCCATGTCCATAAACTGAGGACATTTATTTTACTTATGCTTTCATATTAAGCCTTCTAAAACTCATAAAATTTTGAATTTAGATGAAATAAACTTGGGTTATTTGTTTCTCACAAATCATTCCTAACATTTGTTCTGATGATAAAATTGTAAAGTCAGAGCTAAACAATTTAATGATATGGTTTATTTTATAATTAATCACGAACAAATTTTACCAACCTTCAGGGATCTGATTATAATGCCTGCATTGCAGGATTTTATTCCAGTTTCAACCATTTATTCAAGGGAGAGGGTAATGTGTTGCATTGATTAAAATCAGAGACCCTACGTAATTATTGGATATCTGATTTTCATCTGAAAACTTTTCTGTCCTTATAACATGACAAAAATTGAACTCTGTGTACACATGTCCATTTCTACAAACAAAAGAAGTAAAACCAAATAGAATTAAAGGGGAATTTTGTACAGTGCTTGTAGGGCAAACAAAAGAAATAAAGGACACGATCTCTATAACTTCTACCTTAGAGTCTTTGTATGGAATCTTTGTATGAACTGTATAGAAAACAATGAAACTAATGTAGATTATATATAACAAAATGCAGATTTGTTACTATCATATATCAGTCTTAAATACAAATCCTTGGCCCTAATTTGTACTCTTTAGGTGATACCAATCATTAATAATCCAGTTCCAGAATGAGGGAGGGGTGGGGAAAGGAAGAGCAGAGAGAGGGAAGGAGCGAGGGGGGTGGGGTCTTGGTGTGTGCCACACCTGTTGGGGGCAAAACGGGATTGTAAGAGGTACTTTACCCAACAAAGGCAACCAGTGTAACATGGTTTCTTGTACCCTCAATGAATCCCCAACAATAAAAAAAAAAACAATCGAATTCCATAACATCATTATCCCTCAGTTATCTAGGCTGTAGCTACACTAGATTTCTTTCAGTTCTTGTTTGTTTCTTTTGTTGTTGTTGTTGTTTGTTTTTTGGATTAATATGAGGGTACGTTGTTTGCATTTGTAAGGTAAAGTCCAAGTTGCAGGTGGACTTCACCCAAAAAGTGTGCTGTTTAACCCTACATTGACCCGTTAGGTGGGAACATACTGAACCCCTTCCTCCTTCTTGAATTTCATTGAATTTTTCTCTCATGTGTGCACATTGTTGTTCATCTGCAAGTTTCAGCTTAGTATTGGCTATGTCCTGTCTGGATGGATTTGGAGAGCACTCTCCTAAGTATCTTTCTGTTCTTTAGCAGCTTCATTCTCCTTCTCATCTTATGGTCTTCAACACTTCTTGACCCTTTTTAAATCACTTTTCATTGCTGCAAATATGCTCTTTATCTATAGGAGTTTGCTTAACTAACTGATCTTTACTCTTCAAGTTTCAGTTTTAAAAAGAATTTTCCCTTTGAGGGTTCCCCTAACAACACTCTCCTTATATGGTCTCCTAGCATCCTTTCATAAAATCTGTAGTTGATTATTTGTATAAATAATGGCTTAATTCATCTTCCTCCCTAGTCTGTAAGCTTCTCTGAAGACCACAATTCTTGGCTTCTTATCTACCACCTATCATCAGCACATTTCCTGAAACACAGAGAGAGCTGAGTCAATATCGGGTAAACAAATGAAGAGGTTGACAGTAGGTCAACTTGAACGACATATTGAAGAATTTGGTACAGAGAGAATATAATTTAACTTCGAAGAATTAGAGAGAGAAAGACTTCTACAAAGGAAGAATCACATGGGAGAAAAAGTATAGGCAGAAATTAGTCTAGGAGCATTTGGAGAGAGTAAAATGACTGGCCAGAGAAGCAGTATTAAAGGCTCAATGGAAGAAATAGAAAATGTGTACAGACTTTACTGTGTTCAGTCAAAGGTGGTTTTCAGAAAGCAAGAGACTTTCTGCCCAAGTCAGTTCTTGAATTCATAATATTCTTATTTCCCTCTTTGAAAACAAAACAAACAAACAAAAAATTTCTAAGGGTTTATGAAATTAAAAACAGTCTCCCCAGGAGAAATAGTATTTAATGTAGTAACACCTTTGAGGGCAGGGGATAATGACTAAAGTTGAATGTTTCCTCTAATTAGATAAACTGCCTCTACTACGGCTTCTCTGGAAATGCTGTTAACTAAACCATTCACAGGCCAGTATGGTTTTACCAGCAAATCTAAACAGGGAGGCTGCTAAATTCATTGCTTCTCAGTTCCTAGTTGTGCAAATTGCCTGAATCAGTATTAAAGTACACATTCCCCATAAGGCAAATGTTGCTTGACCAACATTTTGTACAAGTTATGCTAATCCCAATGACCACAGCTGAAATGTATTCAGTAGGTACCATCTGACAGATACCATTCTAAATTCTTCCTAATATTTACTCATTAAATCCTTATAAGCACTCCCATCAAGTGGTTGCTGTTAGTACCTTAATTTTACAGATGAGAATGAAGTACAACATATTAAGTAACTTACACTTAAGTGATAACAAGGAATCAACCTCAAAAAGCAAAATTCAAACACAGGTGTTCTGACTTCTTGGTCCATGTTCTTAAGTCATCTTCATCACCATCTTAATCATGATCTTCTGCAGTATTTTCAGAAGGCTAGTAGAAAATGAATAATCATTGTAAGACATAGGAAAAGCTGTGAAAGTTTTTTTGCTTTTATTTTTGTTTTTTAAAGAAGAAAATAATAAAACAGTGATGCGAAAGAAAGTTACTAGTAAGGACAGATACAAGGTGAAGTGCTCTATTAGAAGTATATTATTTCATAACTGGTATGATGAGAATGTCCCCAAAATATGACAGTCATGACAGGTATTGTGAAGATACAAATCACAGGAATTTAGGAGAGAGAAATAGTGCTATTCATTTCATTGCAAAGGCACAAATTGGATGTATACAAAGCAGTTTTAATAGAATTTAATAGAATAGATAAAAAGCTAACTTCTCTATATTACTCTTGCTAAAAAAGAAATTGCAGCCTTATACTTTCTGGAATTGTGTTGGCATAATAACCAAAAAGTATCAAGAATAAATAAACAGAAGCAAAAGTTATAACTTAAAAACTGACTAGTATGGGTTTAGATACTTTGGATGAATAAGAAAATGCTTTCATGTTGTTCATTTTACTGTATAAAACATCTTTATTCAACTTGAAAATCATTCAAATCTAACCAGCAGAAAATAAAGTGATTAAGCACTGGTTGCCTCTTTTAGGAAACATATTAGAACATGATTAAAAATTCAGTATCCATTATTTTGACAAACTTTGTTCTTATCATTGGGGTATCATGAACATGTGCATATTATCTTGGGCACAGTAAATGCCAGTAGCATTAATTTAAAAGCCTAAAAAGATGTCCCTGGAAGATTATTCCTTTACCCACAAAAATATTAAATGATTCATTCATCCAACAAATGTCATTGATCATTTAGGCACTCACTTTGTTGTTTCTTAATAAATTAAGAAAAAAATTTAAAAAGAAAACATGACTTCCATCTTGAACTTACATTTTAGTGAGAAGATTTCTTGAAAGCTTTTTAGCTCAAGACTAAATAATTATTTACTGGGCCTAACATCATTTAAAAAAAAGGATTTTTAACAGCGGGAGATAATTCTGCAGGATTAAAAAATCCAATTGAAGATATCGCATATGTAATGAATAGTAAATCTTGGCAAACACCATCACAAATAATTTTCCAAAATGTATTCAAGGGCAGGTTTGTAAAGTTTCTCCAATTTCTACTTCTTCTAACAGAAGTAAATTAGCTGTAGTGCCAGATTAAGTTGTGCCCTTATGATTTCCACCAAGTCTTACATAACCTTAATGGATTCGTATTAGTTGGAATTCATTAAATGAAAGAGAACCAATAGAAGATACATGTTGAGAAATGTATTACCAGAAATTGGGAAGTATCTTAAGAATGGACAGATACCACTTGTACTCACTATCGAATGAGCACACGTGTGACAGAGGAAAGTAAAACTCAGCAGAAAGCAACCAAGGGGAGGGGGAGACCTACTGGGTACTATGAATGCTATTTGGGTGATGGGCACATCTGTAGCTAGAACTCAAACATTGCAAAGGAAATCCATGTGACCTAAATACTTTCTACCCTTTTAATATTTTGAAATAAAAACAACAATAAAAGTGTAGATACAAGTTAGACAGTTCTAAAATCTATATAATAGGTCATGAGGAGGGGTAGGCTGGAATTCTTCTGCGTGGGCTGAAGAATTTACTGTTCCATCAGGAGAAACCTCAGCCATCTTTTTAAGGCTTTTCGACTGATGGAATCAGGGCCATTCAGATAATCTAGGATAATCCCTCTTAATTAAAATCAATTAATAAAGGACGTTAATGACACCTATAAAATGTCTTCCCAGCAATCCCTAGATTAGTGTTTGAGTGAATAGCTGGAGACCGAAGCCTATCCAAGCTGACACAACAAAGGGACCATCACAATAGATTGCATGATATTTGTATCCGGTCTGGTGCACATTGTTCTATTACAAATCTCCACATTCTGCGGGCAATTTCCTTAGGATAAAACTTGCCTTGTTGCAATGGACAGATCCAGGGTAATTGGTATTTTCTCAGGCTTTGGAATTTGGGAGATATCTTAGGTAACTTGTAGCTTCACATTATTGGAAAATACAGGGTGGCCATAACATTCATGGCAATTTTGAACGATAAGGTCAGATTTGTCAAGGAAATATTTGAACAGAAACTCTGAGGATCTAAGAAGTAAGGCAGGGGCCTATCTGCAGAGAGAGTGCTCTAGATGAAATAACTTGCAGGGTCTGTAGAAACAGTAAAAAGCCCACTAGTTCAGATCAGAAAGATTAAGGAGAGAGGAGTAGAAATGAGACCAGAGAGACAACAGGGGAGGGGGGCGGGGCCAGATCATGGATGTCTTTGTAGGCACCGTAAGAATTATGTCTTTCATTCTGACATAACATAGGAGCCATTGGATAATTTTGAGCAGAACTGTACCATGACCTGACTAATAGTTTAATATAATGAAATCAATAAAACTGTTGGTTTGAAAGACCACTAAAAAATGAAAGTGTAAATGAGAAAAGCAGTTCAAGTTATTGCAATAATGCAGACTAGTGAGGATGGTGGGCTGACCCAAGACGACAGTGGTGGTAGACAAGGAGAAAAGAACTTGTATTCTGGATACATCCTAGACGTGATGGCAGTAAGGTTTTGGGTGGTCATAATGTGGCCATGACATCTATGGTATGAAGCCCTGCTGTAAATGTCTTATAAATACATGTCTTCCTGATGGATTTCATTCAAAAGCAACTACACTATATGTACTTTTCAAACCTCAAATCAGAACTGTGATTTTTCACTGCCTGATACAGCCTGCAGATATTAGAGACCACACAGAGATTCTTTTGTGAATTTGTTAAATGAATGGGACCACATTTTCACTAGCAGCTGCTTCTTTAATGATCTACATTCTATATTTTGAAGACTAATTTGTTTTTTGTTTTATTTACCCCAGCCTTGGATCATTATAAATGGCAAATTTGGCATAATCAAAGGATACCATTGAATGATTTAATCATGACTTCCCATTATAAAACAATCCCACACAATGTCTTCCAAGAATCTTTTGAATGACAGGGCAGAATCTTACTGGTATATCACTACAACAGAATCAGAAATGTCATTAGTAAATTAATACCATTTATTACATGCGAATTTCTGAAAATTGTACCTTCAAAATTCCTGTAAAATTTAAGATCAGGTGATGCAAGAATAGCCGTACAGTTACATTTAATCATCATTGCGAACTACACAAACAGGGGAGCACTTTCCTATACTTCTCTGTATAAGATCCTTTCCTTTGTTTGATAAGTGAAAAACTCTCAAAATAAGAGTCCCAAGATACTGATATTTAATATATCACTATATGTGTATATATGTACATACATACCAGAAAATAACAAGTGTTGGCAAAGTTGTGAAGAAACTGGAACCTGTGCTCCGTTGGCAGGAATGTAGACCGGGACAGCTACTGTGGAAAACACTATGGCAGTTCCTCAGAAAATTAAAAATAGAATCGCCATATGATGCAGAAATTCCACTTCTGCGTATACACTCAAAGGAATTAAAAACAGCATCTCAAAGAATTATCAGTATATCCTTGCTCTCTGCAGCCTTATTCACAATAGCCAAACCATGGAAGAGACCCAGAGGTCCATTGACAGACAAATGAACACAGGAAATGTGGTACATGCATATTATTCAGCTTTAAAAAAAGGAAATTCTGATATGCTACATGGATGAACCTTGACGACGTTACCCTAAGTGGAATCAGGCAATTGCAAAACAACAAATACTGTGTGATTTCACTTGTAGGAGGTGGTTAAAAATGGTCAAAATCATGGAGACAGAAAGTAGAATGGTGGTTGCCAGGACTCTGGGGAGATGGGAACAGGGAGTTATTGTATAATAGGGTCAGAACTTTAGTTTTTTAAGAAGAAAAGTGTTCTGTGGGTGGATAGTGTTTGATGGCTGTACATTATGAATATCTTTGTTGCCATTGAACCGTGCACTCAAAAATGAATTAGAGGGTACCTTTTATGCTTTGTGTATTTTGCCACAATAAAACATTTTTAACTGAGACCCAAGAAGCAAGATTACCAAAACAAAAATGCTTTAAAAGATCATGGAATTATCAATTTAAATATGGTTTATGCTTTTGTTCTAGGAATCGAGGGCATATTCAATTTCTTGCCAGTAATTCATGATTTACGTGGCCTACAGTACACTTCAGGTTTTTTTTTTCATTATTTTATTTAATTTTCTGAATCTGTGCTTGTTGCTGAGAATATATACCTAATAACACTAAAATAAAGACAATGTTTCACTCATAATAGAACTATTCAGTGCTAACCCCATTATGAATGAACAAAGCATTTTACCATAAAAATCCAAAAAGCCTTAACATGTTATTACTATGAATGCTGGGATTTAGAATAAATGGATAGACAAGGCAATTTGTTAATATTTGATTTATTGAAAGCACTCCTTCAAAAAGAAAGGCACATGTACTTATATTTTTCTTTCATTTCAGGGAAGGTATTAGATGATCATATAATGATTAAGGTAAAAATAGCTGTCATCCCATATTTCCTACTTCATGCAGATTCCACTTTAATATAGTTTCTAGTCTAATTCTAAACCCCTGCTACCATGTACATTTGTCTGTTTTGTTTTTTGGGGGGTTTTTTTTGGGTTTATTTTTTTGCCTATTCTTAAATTCTTGGCAACTTTTTACATGTTGTTTTTTCTAAGCTTTTCAGAGATTTTTCCAGACCTAATGAAATGCCAGGACTCTGTGTGGAATCTCAAACTCTGGCAAATGGTCAGGGAACTCCTTTCCAATTTTACTATCAAAGAAGAAGAAAATTACTCTGGTGCCCATTACCAGCTAGAATACAACGAGAAGTAAATTTCCCTGGGACACGTGGTGATACATGTCACTTCTCTTCGCTTCTTTATTCAAAAGAGTAGTAACATAAATAAATTTAAGTGAAGTAAGGAAAGAAATCATTCCAATAGACTTATTTTTCCACTATTAAAGTCATCTCCATAATGATAGATTAGAAAATATCCACATGTGGTTCACCAGAGGCTGAATTTATTATTGCACAGTTGTGAGAATCTTGGATCATGCCCTGATATTTCCATCATCTCAGGAGATACTCAAGTGCCCTTGGGTGCCAAGCCAAGAAATGATGGTCCATAATGAACATGGGACTTCAAGTCAGTACTCACGGGCCAAGAAGAAAGGTGATGTTACCAGATGCTAGTGCTGGGTTACAGCAGTCCCAATGCAAGCATGTAAATAAATGAATTTTGAAGTGCATATTTGTTTTCAAAGAACATTTTAAAGTACAATAGACCCTGTGTAAGTTGACCACACAAGGGACTATAACAAACTAGTCAACATATGGAGGTGGTCAAAATAAGGAACGAGGCCAACTGTACTGACATGTACATGTGGTTCATGTCCACGTGCGGAGGTGGTCAGTGTAGCAAGGTGATCAACTGTGGAGGGTCTACTGGGTTTTAAAAAAATGCATACAGAGGAATGGCATCAAAGTTAAATAACAATAATTAACTTCTTGTGCAGTTTGTTTCTTTCATGAATATAGTAAAAGACAACTCCTATTTATTTTCTGTCCCCAATCATCTCTGTCTAGACTAGAGACTACTTTTGCAGAATGCCATGAGGTGAATTTATCCTCCATACAAATGTTTAGTCTATTATTTGTGTTTCCTCTGGTATCTTTAAATCTTAGATTTAAAACAAAAATTAATGAAATGTTTAAGAAAACTTCGCTAATGATGCTATTGGAGATAGTCACTCATACCGAAAACATAATTTTAACTTGTTTTAGCAAATCAATGGATTTCTTTCTTCCACCAAAATATTTTGTCATTGTGGAAGCAGTGCAGCAGTGGGATCACGCAGTGTGGCTCCTTCCTACATTCATGCAAGCTTGTTGACTTGGCAGGCAGCCTTGGTCAAGGAATACAACTGTCCTCCTGCCATTTGTTAAATTTGCATAATTAAGGACCAATTATCCACGGTATTGTTTTGTCGCAGACTCCTCAGCTGGCTCTCCCTTATTACAGTTTCATGCCCCTTTCCCACTTTGATTGCCAAAAAAATACTTTGACTCTTTGTCATTCTAATGAGGTGATTTAAAGGGAAGCTTCTATCAGAATGACCCATAATTATTAAACTCGGAAAATTATCTCATGAAGGAAATATATTTAATGGAAACTTGCATTAATTCGTTTGATGTGCACAGGGAAAGTGACTTAGCACACCACTAAATATCTACTGGGACTTTGAGACTTTGGAAAAAAAAATAAGAAATTAACTGATGATTCCATATTGAACCCTAGAGTTAAAGCATCCTATAATAGACATACTCTTATTTGACAATGTGAATGTCACTTTCTTTGCATTATTATTATTAATATTGCTTAATATTTCAATGCAGTAATCGTCTGATTTCTTTTCTGAATGTATTTATCTTTTTTCATTCTTTTCTAGGTTTTTGTTTCTAGTCCTTATCTTAAACACTGTTATTGTTATTAAATTTTAAGCCTTTTTAATTCTGTGAAGGCAAAAAGTAGAAAACTAATAAACACATGTATATGTAAAAATTTTTTTTTTAAAGGCAAAAAAATATATGTACTGGGTGGGTGGGGTGTGTTGTATTTGACGCTTGTGTTCAGTAACAACCAGTAATTTCTAATACGAAGTTGATTCAAAAGCCTCGCATTGTCAAGTGCTCTTAATTTTCCATTGGTTTAAAAATCTTCTTTTATCTGCTTTTAGCATTTCCCATTGATCATCCTGAACGGCTCCCCAGTGTGATCACATGAGGTTTCTGAATGTGACAGCAGTTTATCTGGACAACCAGTTGAATGACATATTAGACCAGTTAATCATGTGAAAATGAGCAAGATGCTAGGGTGTTAACTTTAAATTTTACAAGTTTACATCTCACTACATTGACAATTAGAGTCAGACAGCAGTTCTCTTTCCAAGCTGCTCCTGACAGTGTTTCTGAAATGTTGATAGAATCTACAATATGCCCTCAGTTATCACCCAATTTCTGAGCAGTTCTATATGAAGACACCAGCATAATGCTGAGAAATTTATGAGCTAATAATCATTGGCTTCCAATGAAAACCTTTGAAAAATGGGATTTATTTAAAAATATTTTTAAAGAAAGCCTTACTTAAAGTTGGCAATCAAAAATCATAACATTCAGTGACCTTATTTGGAAAAAAAGTGTAATATCTGCTTCAAATTCATGATGCAACCTGTATGTGTGTATGGTATATATATATATTTTAATTTTCAAAAGGCAAAGTACAGAATAAACATGAACAGTTGAGTAACCATTTATCATGGTGTGATGCACCATAGTGTTAAGTAACTTTAAATTCTTCATAAGATTCTGTAAATAAAAATGGCCTCAAACTAATTTCAGCTAAAAAAGGGAGTATTTAGCATACATATGTCTAGAATCTGAACTACAAATATGGCTCCAGCAATAGGTTATCTGTATCTCTTGACATCCTTCTGTGTGATTTTTCTCAGGCCCTATGGAGTTGCTACAGTAGATAGAGCTTTTACATCCACTCAGATTTAAGTATAGCAGGAAGCATTTCTTTTCCAGAAAATTTAGTAAAAGCCTCATCGTGTTTCACTGGCTTTGATTGGTGACATATCCATCTGTGAGCGTCTCATGTGGGCCAGGGAATGGAAATCTGATGGCCAGACCTAAATTAAGTGCCCACCCCAGACTCAGAAATGTAAGAATCATTACAGCAAATAGGAGAGATGGAGGTAGCACAAGCCATCAGGTTAGTAGGAATGTTTTCAACCCACTAGAAGGACTTGAGATGAGTCGCCGGTGAGGGATATGAATGTACAAGTTGGCAACCTGTTGCAATAGATCTTATCAAGTTAGTAAACTTGGTCACTTATGGAACTCTGCTCTCTCAGCTCTAGTCACTCAGTGGCAGCTCTCTTCAAATGTTGGGTCTCAATTTAAACATTTCTAATTAGAGCAGTGTCGTGACCCCTATGGCCCTGGTCCCAGTCATTACATGTGATGAAGGTCATCACATGAAGGAACCAGGCGTGACACGGAATGAAGTGCAAGCCTGAAAGAGGCAGGCTAACTTTGAGTGCAGGGAAGCCCTGAGCCCCCTCCATAATGGCTATTTATTAAGTTTGTACTACAACAGGTGTGGAGAATTAAGGGAATGACATACGCAATAGGTGTGGTGAGTTAAGGTAATTGCATAGCAGGGCTGCATACCGTAAGGATTGCGACGTGCTCTTGCCTCATGTGTTCTTCCCCCACACCCCCATGAAGAAGTACCAAGCATCAATGTCTAACACATGCTTACCAACCAGTGACCGATCTTATCTCATTCTGGAACACTGAGTTATTTGGGGCTTTGCCCCTAATCACAAAACATCTCTAGGCTTGTCAGGAGACTGTCCTGTTCTCAGTATTTTCTTTAAATGTGATAAAAGTCAGTAACTGTCCTTGCAAGCCTGGTGTCCATTCCTCCACAGAGCAGTGTTTCTAGTTGACACCTGTACCATTTTAAATGGTTGGAAAAAGTAAAAATGGCTTTTGATGCTAAATTCCTCAAAGAGCACAATCAAACCAGAGTAATAATGATTTAATAAGGATTCAACTGCCCTTCATCCATGAATGAATTAATGAACTGTGGTATATGTATGCCGTGTAATTTGAAACTAGTAAATAAACACCTACAGGTTTACATGAGAGAAAAACACAATTAAATTCAAGGGGGGATGGGAGAAGAGGGTAAGGGGTTCAGTAAGCATCCAACTAAGGGGTGCAATGTAAGAGTACATGGCACGCCTCCCAGTCCGAAGGACTCAGTGACACCTAAACTTTACCTTACAAACAGAAGCAGTATAACTTAATTATATGTACCCTTACATTAATACAAAATAAAAAATTACATATTTTTGAAATTTTATATTCAAATTATATTTATATTTATAATTTTTTTACTAAATCCTATCTGTGTACATTAATGCAATCATGGGGTACGATGTACTGGTTTTATATACAATTTGAAATATTTTCAGCAAACTGGTTAACATAGCCTTTGCGGCATTTTCTTAGTTATTGTGTTAAGACATTTATATATAAATTTCACATGTACCCTTGTAAGATGCACTGTAGGTGTGGTCCCACAATTACTATCCTTCCACCCATCCTCCCCCCTCCCCTCCCCTCCCGCTCCCCTTTCCCATTCTTCTTGGGCTGTAATTGGGTTATATCATTCATATGAAAGCTATGAATTGATTTCATAGTAAGGCTGAGTACATTGGATACTTTTTCTTCCATTCTTGAGATACTTTGCTAAGAAGACTATGTTCCAGCTCCATCCATGTAAACATGAAAGAGGAAATTTTATATCAAACTTATAAATTAAAAATGATTCTGATACACAACACTATGCATGTGGCCAACTTCATTAGACAGGCCACACAATTCACAATACTGTAAGGTTGATTGAGATAATTCTGATGGAAATTTACCCTTTGGAGATGAAATTGATATTTTAGTGTGGTATGTGATCCTGACAGCAATTTCAGGAGGTAGACCAAGGACATTTTTCCTATTCGAGAGTAAGCCAGGATTCATAGACACCAAATAACTTACTAGGATTTTATCACTAAGACATGTTATTATCGATTTGGACAGTAAGCTATATAATATGACACTGAATTAAGGACTTTTGCCAATATTCTACTTTGTTTTTTGCAATAATACCAATTTTATTTGAGTAATGTAGGGGCAATATTTCCTTCAAAAATATTTATTTTCAATTCCCATTTAGTCTTACAGTGGTGCCTTACAGTGGTGCTTGAAGAAGTAAATATCACATAATCCATACTTAATAACTATCTTTAAATAAAAGAAGGGTTAAAAAAATTAAATGTGGAGACTACTTTCTATAAAATCTTCAGAACCAAAAACAACAGGCTGACACTGTAGAATAACAGAAGAAATAGGCATAGTAAATAAATATCAAGCCACGTACTAAACATACTATAAAGGTAGAGTGGAGTTGGTTGATGGATAAACAGAATAATGCAATGAAACAGGGAGGCTGTCATAGCGCTGGCTTGTGGGAATGGTGAAAGGGTGTGGATTACATAATCTTGGGACAACGTGTTTAATATCTTGAAAAAATTAAAGCTGACCCCTTACTTCATTCCTTAAATCAAAATACATTTCAAGTAGGCCAAAACATAGCCAATAATCAGGAAACAGTTAGATATTTAGAAGAAATACAAGAGAATGGTTAATAACGTGAAGTAGTAAGTTCTGTATCCCAGAGGCAAAAAGATACCCAGTGTTAAAAAAGATACCCAGAAATTACTAAAATATGTAATAATATAATAAACATTTTTATATAAACATAGGATTAAGAAAATACAAAAGACAATTTAGGAGAATATTTGCAACATATATTGAGGAGAATGATAATGCATGTGTTATATACTATTTCATGTAAATATTATAACTATATATATTTTGACATTAATATATAAATGAGTAAATTTTAAAACTAAAAGTACAGTGGGACATTTTATGAACTACATGAGCAGACAGATCATTGGGAAGGATGAAAAGATGTTCAACTTTACTCATAATCAAAAAAATCACAGCATCCATGAGATTTCATTTGTCAACTATTTGTGACTAAACTTCTAGTGTTATTGGCAAGGATATTCAGATAAAGCCCTCCAAGTCTTGGTAGAAATGTAAAAGGCGTATATTCTTTCATTTTTTGGAATCGAAACCACAAATATACTCACATATTCAAAATACTACTTAGGTACAAAGATGTTTATTCTGGCCTTATCTATTAACTAAAAATAAAGATCGGTTAGATAAACTGATATATCCGTATAATGGACCATTATAAAAATAAATAAAGTAAATACATGCCCTAGTATGGAGATAATCCACACATATTGTTAAAGGGGTGAAGAACTTAAGTTGGAAAATGTGCTTAAGTGCGCTCACTGGCTTTCAAAAGTAAGTGAATAGAGAATATTTCTGGAGGGAGTTTCAGGCAATTGGCAGCAGCTAATATATCTGTGGTTATCTAGATTATTTGTTCATAATGTTGATGTTTAGAAAGTTTATATTGCACACACATATTACTTTTTCAACTAAGTAGAACTATTTCATAAAACGAATTTTTCTGTGGGAAACGTTGGCTTATATTCCTCTGGGCTATCTCTTAGTTCTACCATAACCATTTCTGTGAAGAATTCTAAAAGTATGATAAGGAAATTTTGGTTTAAACTGCTAATGGCACAGATTTCTTAAACTATAAGTATTTGATTTTTTTTTTCCCTTCCAACACAGCCTTAGACAGCTCTCTGGCCTGAGCTGAGTCCTGCAAACAAGACCACATGGTCTCATTACTGAATGCCCAGTTGGTTTCTAAACAAGGATCTGTAACTGATGTGCCAGCTTCCAACACTCTGCTTCAGTTCCCACTGCTCATCAATAAACCATGACGTGCTACACAGAACCCTGTGCCTTGGGGCCAGCCTGTCAGTGATGGTAAACAATAAAAAAGTATATGTGTTCACCAAATCCTCATAGAGAAAGTCCAGGGACAAAGCTCAAAGAAGCAATTTCCCCAGAGAACTATTCCTAACTTAAAAGCAGTAACAAAAGAAGAAAAAGAGAGAGAAAGAGAGAGAGAAAGAGAGAGAAACAGGCCTACGTATGAATATAAAACACACACACAGTTTTAAATGGTGGTATGAAACTGAGTATTTTGGGTTCTGTGTGGTATCGTTTGCTACATTTCTCTACCCCATGAGCATAAACAGCATAAATCAAAGTCAAAGGAGTGCCCTGAACAAATCCATAACCCATGACGCTTTCTGTCTAAGTGTATGAAGTGGTGCCGTTAGAACATACTGTAATAGTAAAAGGCATACAGCGTGAAGGGATCTATAAGCATCCTAATCATGAGTCCCTTCACCCACCACAATAATTTAATGTCCTTGTTCATCGAAAAAGTGACATGTGAGTATGAATATTATTAGAATTTACTGCTTAAATATAGAAATAACTTAATTAGAAGGTACAATTTTTATTCTCCTATCCTCCCTACTCACATGCTCTTCCCATGTTTTTCGATCATCGTACCATTTTAATCTTTTGTCCAGACCACCTCCCCTTAAAGCATTGCTCAAAAGGCAACTAGGAAATGTTTTCTGATTTGATAGATGAATTTTCTACCCCATAAGCAAATTGAATTGCTGCCAGATAGCTAAACTATAGTAGCTTATGTGAAAATATGCAAAAGCTGATGTTTCACATTGAGTGTTATTTTTATTTTATACATTGTATAAACATTTATTGGTCACTTACTATGTAACAATGTGAAAAATGAAAGGAGTACTAGAATAAAGGGATTTCTGTAAAGAGGAGTTTACTTTATAGAAAATGGATATTTACATTACTAAAACTTATGATTCAATATGTTATTCTTATAATAGCTGTGAGTACAACATGCTTTGGATTGACTATGAAAGAAACAATCATTTCCATGTGAGGATAGGAAAGGAAGCTACAGTTAACTAAAGCGAACTAGGGTAAACGGAATCCCATTAAGAACAGAAGCTGAAAGACATTTTAAGTAAAGCATGAATAGCGTACAAACTGAAGAATGGTGAGTAGTTATGACTAGGAATAAACGGTTAGGAGTCAGTGACCCTGGGAAAATGGGCCGTAGCCAGATGATCAACAGCTTTTCAGAACTTGCTGAGAACTCCACATCAGTTTTGGAGATGTTCAGAATTATAAATTCAGCAGTGAATTATTTGGGGATCACCTCTTAATTCTAGAAACAGAGTGAATGAAAGATTGTGGTAAGAGAGCTGATGTCAAGTTTGAAATGAAGACCTGACTTCCTTCATGGCTATAAAGTAAAATAACCCATGTAAGTCATTTTTCTAAGGCAGTTTGGTTAAGACCTGGGATTCTGGTTCAAGTTCTGACACTATTGTTTGCCAGTGGCCCAAATTTGACAGTATTCTAACTCCTGAAACCTCTGTTTCTTTACTCATAAAACATGAGTAACATCTGGACATGCCTTTTAAAAGGGTATTGCTAGCAGTAAATGAGATGATGCTTGGGAAGTGTGAGACACAGTTCTTGCCACATTTATTACTGAAGCAGAGAAGAAAGACTGGCTTTCTCCAGCATTACTAGTAATTGAGAAAGACAAAACACCATCCCAGATAGATATATTCTAACATATTTGAGGAAAATATTTAATTCGTCAAATACTTTTAGGCTAGGTGAATTACATTTTGAAAAAAGTTTTCCTTTGTAAATATGTACTTGACTTTAATAGTGCCTTGGTATTTGTTTGTTGGGTTTTGTTTATTATTCCATTCAAAGAAATGAATACAGTTCAATACAGGAACAGTCAGCTGCTTTACCTCCCAAAATACCTGCATCAACTTTTATGTAGACTGCTTATCTCTCTCTACACTCTACAAATGGAGTCCTATTTTCTTTTCTCTGCCGAATATGATTTAGCAAGCAATAAAGCAAGCTGGAAAAAAAAAAATGAGTCTTTGAAAATCTACCTTAGGCACAGTGCACAGTGACCCGGGGCTAGTCAGTGTTTGAAACATAGATGTAATCTCCTATCTTTGTTTGCGAACCACAAGCATCATTGGCAATAGTAGATGTGTCCTTTGAGAAGCGCTCATGTGTACACCCAAGCAGAGCTGTTCTTACGTCTATTTTCATTCCTGCCTTTGGAGCAACTGTCACAGAATTCAACGACAGAAAACGCGGAGCAAATAAAAAATGAAAATGAGTTATTATTTAATTCTTCTTACATGTTTTTTCAAATAAACTTATTGCAAATATCAATTGTTGTAAGTAAAACGAATTTCAGTCCTATAGCATACATGTTCAAGGAATTTACTTTTAAAGGCTTACTTTTGAAAAGCTAAAAGGGAATTTACTTTCTAAATGTTCTTTGGCCTACTTGAAAGAAGAATAAGGAATATGTTATTTAAAATTTGCCTCTTTTTTTCATTTTTTTGTAAAATTCAACAGTTGCTTAGAAAAAAATAAAACTACCCATCTAAAAGATGGCCATGTGAATTAATACTAAAATCAGAAAGAGGCTGATATCTGCATCCAGGGACAATACTTTAAGGATTCATGAATTTCCCTTTACTTATTCATTTGAAAAGGTTAAAAGTGAGTTGTTTTATGCAATCTTTATGCTTTAATCAGTGTCAAGTAACTATGTTGACTGAATCTTCTTCCTGTGACATGCAACACACAAAAACAAAGAAAAAAAGGCTATTGTTACAAAGCTACGTAATAGTGGTAAATTTGAGATAAAAATGTATCTATCTGAAATTGTTCTTGAAATGCAAAATACCAATTCATATATCGGTGACCTGTGGCCTCAAATGACTGTGAGCTGAGACGATGACATGGCACAGGTGTCCACTCTGCCACCCACGGGCTGCACACAGATTTTGTGAGAACGTTTTTTTTGGCTTATCTGTGGTGTTAGGTATCATGAAAAGTGTGCAGGGACCTTTTTTTGCTAACCAGATTTCATTAGTGTTTGTGTGTTTAACGTGTGGCCCAAGAGAACTCTTATTCTTCCAATATGCAGAAGAAAACAAAAAAGGGTGGACATGCCTGACATAGTGTAATGGAAGGAGGATTAAGCAAGTTTATGAAGATTTTAATTGTAGTCCTAGCTTTGCCATTTTTGATTAATATTATGTGTTTTGAAAGAGTATTCATTCAATAAATGTTTATTCTGAACCCATTTGCAAGGGCAAGTTTTGGATGCAAGACAATGAAAGTCTTCATCTCATTGATCTTGAATTTTATTTTTCCCCAGTCAATCGCCACTGGGTTCCTCAGGCCTTAAAGAACCCTGCCCTTGGGATGGGACCCCAGCATGATGGAAGTAGAAGAAATTTTTAAAGATAATTTCAGCTTGTTATAAATTGTGTGCAGACAGTGAAATAAGGAATGATGGGTCGGTGCTCTTAAGGTGGGTATTCAGGGACAGCCTCTCTTAGGAGCAGAGTATTTTTAAAGGAAGAAGTAAATATTTTATTTGTCCAACTTTTAGTCCATTTGCCATTTTCTGAAGTAGTTACTTAGACAAATGTAGTAAATATCACATACAAGTGTCCTTTCTCCAATCTTGGTTAAGAATGAGAGCTCTGGATTTAGAGAACAGGGATTGAAATCAAAACTTAGCTGGTTATCTTCACATCTTTTGGTTAGTTATCCTCTCTGTACAGGAGATGAAAGATCCTCTAATCCCAGTTCCTCTAATTGATAATAAATGTTAGTACCAAATAAAATTAATTGCCATTGTTGCTATTATTGTTATTTTCATCAGCAGAGACCCAACCCTCTTCTTCTTATAAGTGACCCAACACAAAGGTACTTGTGACAATGTTGCTCTGTACGCGGATGTCTTGAGTTTGAATTATACTTTTCTGAACTTTGCTTTTCAAATCCATAAGATGTGAATTACATAATGTCCACCACTAGCAGCATTCACCCACCCTCAGGGCACACACTACCATCCTCCATGTGATGGCCAGGCCAGCAATTTAAAAACGTAAGTTGGGGCTCGGCTAAGGCGCCAGCCACATATGCCAGAACTGGAGGGTTCGAATCCAGCCTGTGGCTGCCAAACAACAATGACAACTACAAACAAAAAATAGCCAGGTGGTGTGGCAGGTGCCTATAATCCCAACTACTTGGGAGGCTGAGGCAAGAAAATCGCTTAACCCCAGGAGTTGGAGGTGGTTGTAAGCTGCGATGCCATGGCACTCTACCCAGGGTGACAGCTTGAGGCTCTGTCTCAAAAAAACAAAAACAGAAACAAAACATAAGTTGGGTTGTGTCCCATTGAATGTCCTCCAGGGCCTGTGTGGTATTGCAACATCTGACCACAACCAAATTTTAACCTCATTCACTTTTCAAAATGCACTGCTGTATTTATGTTTTACATCCTTGAACCCAACCACATTTGGTTTCTTTGTCTTAAAACGGAAACGCAATGAAGGATCTCCACACATACCCCTGTACCACGTGGGCCCTTTTCCCTATCCCCACACCCTGCCTCCACATTCTTTCCTTTCTTTTTATTTATCTTCATTTTCTTTCTCATCCACCTGCCTTCCTTCTACGGTAGAAATAAAGCCTGTGTATATTCTGTCTTTTACTTCCACTTGAAGCTCTCATCCTGTCTTTATATCATGTCTTAGCTCTGTGATAGATTCTTTGAGGCCTTCCAGGATATCATTAGATTGTGAGGTTATGAATGTTTGGCATTCGTTTTCTTTCAAATCTTTGTTTAGTATAGTGCTAAGCACCATGCCTAAAACACATTGAAAATTCAATGCTTTTTACTTGAATTGGAAGATACCAAGGCTATTAATGAAAATAAACCAGTCTTAATATTTGCATCAATACACTAAACCAAATAGTATGATAAAAAGAAAATTATAAAAAGACTGAAACTTCCAACTAAGAAAATTTCTTTTTTTTTTAATAATTGTATTAAATCATAATTGTGTACATTGGTGCAATCATAGGGCAGAATGTGCTTCATATGCAATCAGAAACATTTTGATCGCACTGTGAGAGATAGCCTTCATAGCATTTTCTCAATCACCATATAAAGACATTGATACTCTACATTTAATAAGTTTCACCAGTACCCTACCAAGAGGTGATTATCTAGGTTGGCTCGGTTGAATCCTTTCTGTATGTTAATGGTAGACAAAAGGGGCATGGATTTTTAAAAAATAAGTCAGTGATATTAAGAAGAAAAGTACAAATGTTAAAAGTGAGTATGACTTGCCCTGTAAATTTACAGTTCAGACTGTGTAAGTAAAGATTTTCCCATCTACTATTTTTAAGGTAATTATGGGAAATCAAAGGGCTTTTTGCCTTTCTATACAGTATTTGAGGGAAAGAGTTTGTTTGGATTTCCTTATTTTAAACTCATCTCTTCCTCTTGAAGATATGTTCTGTAGAGGAGCTGCCATATCCTTGTGCTAACAGTAGGGCAAATGGTCCTCTCCAGAGGCCGGAGGGCAGACGCTCTAGAAGCTTCTTGATTATGCACCTCAGATCTGAGGTTAGTGATAGGGGGAGGCTGTCATGAGTCATGAGGTCTTCTCTCTTTACAACCACTGCCTGATAAAGGAGACCAGCATCCTTGAGGCTTCTTTAGTGTGTTAGGATCATGACCTTTTCAGAAATCAATGTCCCAAGATTATCACGTAAGAAAAATGGTGACCTTCTCATTTCCTTGTTTGCATTTAAAAAGGCCCTGGGCTAGAAGGCTCATAATCACCAGTTAAGAAAAGATGCGCAGAAATCACAGTTTATCCATTTATCTGTCATCTGCCTATGTGAGGTGATCTGTGGATTCCAGACAGTTATTTGGAAACCCAGTCACCTCTATTGCACTCTCAGAATTGCTGTGTTCTACTTTATTTCTTCCTCTTCACTAAATCCAATAAAAGTTCCTGGTGAATAAATGCTGATAGATGTAAAGGATATCTAGAGTCTTCTTACCCAAACAGAAAGTGATGCAATGCATGGGTCACTATGAAAGTTTTGAGATAGCATCCTTTCTGATTCACCTGTTCAAGTTTCAATTAGCGAGGTTTATTGGTGCTTCTGGGAGGGCTTCATTTGTTTCCATTCATGTAAATTTTATGTTTCTTTATATCTGTGTATCTTATAACTTTGTAATGACCCATGTATAACCAATGAATTAAACAAAAAACAGCAAATATACAACTCTTACTTTGTTCCAAGCATGCATACCCATTTTATCTGCACATATTTCTATGAGTTAGATATCGTCATCATCCTCATTTTATAAACGTAGAAACTGGGGCTCAGAAGTTAAGTAACTTGCCCAAATAGGACAGCTGGTAAGTGATAGAATTAGGATGTGAAGGAAGAAGATTAACACAGACTTTTCTAAATCCCTCCACTTTACCACATTAGAAAACAAAGAGGCTACAGGATTAGAAAAACTTATTTGTAAATTTAAAAAACTTATAGTAAAAAATCATAATCTTTTTTATGTCTGCTTAATGTCTGGCTTCAACACTGAAAATTGATGAAAATGAAAATTGATGTTTTGTTTTCCCTTTCACTACCAAGTAAGTTTCAAATTTGTCTCTGGCACAGAATTAATTTATTTCTTTAGAAGCCTACAGTCCTGGGAGTTATGCAGGTATACGTGGTCCTGAAACATTAAAATTTTTTTCATCTCTTCACTTTGGAATTCTTTATATTAATTAATTTCCTCTACTTTGAATGATAGAGCTTTCTTATACAAAATATCACCTTGAACATAAACATCTATGTTATTTCCATTCTGAGGCTTATTTATTTGTACATTTTACAAGTCATGCATTTGTATATGACTGAAAACATTTATTGAATATCATTAAATAGCACAGTTAACCCTGCCCTAGACTCTAGGAACTTACAAAAAAGTAACGTATACAAGTCCTGTTCTTATGATACTTATAGTCCAGTAAAAGGAGACAGTACTTGATATGTACTCAAACAAACACACAACTTGAGGCAGATTATGAAATGTACTAGATGTATGAAAGTACAGAGGGATGTGAGTAAAGCTCAGTGGGGACCAACACTTTCATCATTAGACAGATTACACAAAGGTATTAGAGAACTTTACGGAGCAGCAATGTTTTTCCTAAAACATTCCTAAAGATGAATAGAAGCCAGTTCAACAGAGACAGGACTAGTGAGTTCTACACAAGTGAAATGCAATGTGCACAGGCAAGAATGAGTCTGGCCTATTATTTGAAGAATAGAGTAGTGATCAAATGGAAAATGGATGGAAATTATAGTTTAAGACAAAGAGGCAAAGGATGTTGTAGAACATGAAAAGGAATTTTCGTCTTATTTCTAATATAAAGGAAAGTCATTTAATGTTATAGGCAGAGAACTAAGTCCAATTTTTATTTTAAAGCAATCACTCTGGTTGCTCTTGGAAAATAGATTATAGATGAAGACCAACAGAGCAGCCAAGAGACAAGTTAAGAAGCTATTACAGTGTTCTTTGTAAGAGATAATGGTGAGTCAAGGATGATAGATGATGGTTTGAGAAGTAATGATATCGTCTGTTGACTAAACTACCAATACGTGGTGATTGAATGGATGTGTGAGATGCAGAAAATGGGGTCTGGGGAAAGGAATAAAGAATGACCCCTAAGTTTTTGGTTTGTGAGATGGGGTTGAGGATGGTGTTTTTCACTGAGATTTGGCATATACGAGTATTGGCGGTGGGCACGAAATTCAAGATTTCCTTCTTTGGACATGTAAATTTCAGACATCCAAATGCATATGGCAAATATTTATGTGTGAATAAATATTTTTGAAATATAATGCAAATGTTTATAGGTTAATTTTTTTAAGTTCTTAGGAACTTTATAATATTTAAACATTAATTTGAGTGCCTATCCCTTTGAAGTATCTAAATGCTCTAAACTATCCTTTATAACTAAAGATAAATATTTAATTTCATAATTTATGATTACTTATTTAATATTAAATATCAAAAAAACCTGCATGTGTTTCCTACCAGCCATTGTATTGATTTAGACAATTTGTTGACATTTATTACATGTAGCTGAAAAACAACCTAACATGATAAGCTTGCCTGCAAAATTCAAAACATACCTATAGACAAACTATTGCTTCACATTCACTGTGTATCATATTGCAAAAAAGAAAAAGAAAAAGTGCTGGACTTCTCATTTCTGGCTTGACATGAAAGGAACTTAGAAGTGGCTCCTATATTCTAACTGTAAGTACAAAGCTGGAAAACAAATGAAAAATCAACAGCTCTTCTTAGACATGTCACAGAAATGAGGTCATAGAGCAAACCATCCTCCTTAAACTTAGAGACACAGACAGACAGATGCAGAGAATAACAACTTATCAGAGCAAGCACCTTGGGAAACCTGAATTGCAATTGAAAAATATTGGAGGGCTCAGCGTGCACAAGTCTAAAAGTTAAACACTGTAGTAGGACCCATTGATCGCGAGTCCCCAAGCTTTTGTGACTTTTACCAAGGGCTCTACCAAGTCCTCGCTACAGAAAATTCTCCTCATGCTTCTGGCAGAAGGAGGAAAAAACGAACCATTTTCAATTTGAGTGGAGCATTTTCCTCTCAATAAGGCCTGCCATCAGGAGAAACTCTTTAACCCAAACCTAAAACCCTGCATGGGTTTTATCAGAGCCCAACTGACCTGGGGGAAGTGAAACACCCAACTGCAGCCCTTTCTCCACATTCTGTCCTGTCCCACCTGAGGATGACAGTGAAGCACAGGTGAAGTTTACAGTCCAGTGTCATAGGCTCACAAGAAAACCAAGACCTAAACATAGGACTGTAAAATGCTTTCCTCCCCACACACTTTACCTCCACTCCAAGGAAAGCCTAGTCACCTGAGTCCCTTTCACCCAAACACATCAAATCCAATTTAACAAAAACCTACATGATAGAAAACAGTTTGAAGAGATTAAAGAAGCATCAAGATCAGTATCATATATGGCAGAAATGGTGAAACTATTAAACAAGGAATGTGAAATAACTATGATCACTATGTTAAGGGCTCTGATGGAAAAATTACACAACATGCAAGAACGGATGAAGAATATGTATACTCAGAGAATTGGAAATTCTAAGAAAGTATCAGAAAGAAATGTGTTTTACAGATCAAAAATAATTTTACAGAAATGAAGAATGCTTTTGATGGGCTTACTGAATACTGAACTTGAGGATAGGACAGATACAAGTAGAAAACTGAAAAGTAAAGGAAAAACACACTGAAAAATAGAAAAGACTATCCACAAACTATGGGGCAACTACAAAAAGTGTAATATATCCGTAATGGGAATACCAGGAGAAAGAGGGGAAGGAATAGACGCAATGTTTGAAATAATAACTGAGTATTTCCCCCAACCTATGTCAGATACCAAATCATATGTCCAGGAAGTTCAGAGAATGCCAAGCAGGATAACAAAAAAAGAAAGAAAGAAAGAAAGAACAAAGAAAAGAAAACAAAACAAAAGCACTGCAAGAACATATTCAAATTTTAGAAAATACAAGAAAAAGATATTAGAAAATTAAATCTTATCTATGGGACAGCAAACATAATGACATTCAACTTGTCCTCAGATGCTATGCAAGCAAGAAGACAGGGAAATGAAATATTTAAAGTGTTAAAAGAAAACCCACCAACTTAGAGTTCCACACATTGCAAAATTACCCTTCAAAGATAAAGGATGAATACTTTGAAACATATAAAACTTGCCATTGGATCTGGAATTTCTTGTAAGAAAATTCCTTGTAAGAAATTCCTGAGAGAAATTCATTAGAGAGAAGGAACATGATGTAGTTTAGAAACTCAGAGCTACATAAATATAGGAATTTTGTGTGTCCTCAACACAAATAAATGTGTAAGATAATGCAAAATTAGTTTTATTTAGACTTTCCATAATGTATGCATATTTTAAAGCATGTTATATGTTATAAATGTATAAAACATTTATCTATTAATTAAAAGTAAATAAATAAGAAAAAGCAAGCACCTCAGAAAATGAATAAGTAAAGTTAAAATTCAAAATTTTTTCACAATTGATATAACAGATAACAGTATATTCAAAATAATAATGCCAACAATGCATTTGATTATGTATGCTTATATGTAAGTGAAGTGAATGGCAGCAATGATACCAGGTACAGGAAAGAGAAATTGGAAATATTTTATTATTATACAATTTTTGCACTACTGGGAAGCAGTACAATGATAGTGGAAAGTGGACTTGGAATTAATCGTAAATGCAGATGGCAAACTCTAGGGAAACCACTAAAAAAAATTAAGAACTAATATATAGGAAAGAGAGAAAATGGAATCATATAAAATGCTGTACTAAAACCACAATAGAACAATCACTAAAATTTGAAAGTATTATGCAAGAAGTATCATGCAAGTATTAAATAATAAAATGCACTTTATGCCTCTGTTTCACATTGTGGTATTGGAGAATTAGGGAATTTGATGACTAATTTGATTACATTGTGTGTTATTTAAATCTAGTGTTTGTGATAAACATATACACAATTATCTAAAGGCAAACATGCTGACAAATGATTAACACCTGGTTCTCTGGGACAAAGGCCCTAATTTACAGTGTTTCCTGATTCCCATGGTGTAAACATTCCCACCATCAAGGCTATCAAGGTATCAGCACTAATAATATGAAGGTGGGAACAGATTTTGGGGAACATTTGTGGATTCCGGAGATTGTTAACTTCCAATTGCTGGGAAATAATGGCGCTCTTGGAACCTGTATAGAAGACGTTGGAGCACTGCTGTCTGAACACATCTTTGATTTTGCCAGACTGAGCACCTTTATTCTAAAGTTTTGTTAATGCTATGGCTAAATTTTAATTAACACCATCACATCACCATAATCCAGCTAATCTAATTAACTATTCTTATTAGATAATATATTAGAAATACAGCATTTCAGTGAAGGTTTCTGAGGAGTATGTATGAGTGTTAAGAACTGATTTTCAGGGCGGCACCTGTGGTCACCGAGTAGGGTGCCGGCCCCATATACCGAAGGTGATGGGTTCAAACCTGGCCTCAGCTGAACTGCAAAACAGAAAAATAGCCGGGCGTTGTGGCGGGTGCCTGTAGTCCCATACTCGGAAGGCTGAGGCAAGAGAATCGCCTAAGCCCAGGAGTTGGAGGTTGCTGTGAGCAGTGTGATGCCAGGGCACTCTACCGAGGGTGATTAGGCGTATCAATAACAAATGGAAAAATAAATCCCATATTCAGTTTCACATTGGTTAAATGCTGTGTATAATACTAAGCACAAAAAATAATCAATAGAGTCATTAAATACCTCATCCACTGGGTCTGATAAAAGACAGCTTAGCTTAAATGTGAGAAACTTCCCCCCCCCATTCCAAGGAAAGTACTTTTCTGTTCAAGGACCACTTAATTGAATTGTGTTTGCTGGCCTCTGTAACATCCAATTTCCTAAAGTCATTTGAAGGATGGGATTATTTAACTCAAGTTTTGGGCAACTAATTTCACCCCAGGACAACAGCTGTGTACCAAACATGCGATCTTGGGAACATCGCCTGAATATTGGTATCTCATTTTCAGCCTCTTTGATCTCTTCAAAATGATTTATTTACTGAAAAGAAAACTTACCCATTCAAAAGAAAACTTATCTATTCAGTTTAGTTAAGTTTCCTTTCAATTAAAACATGTTCAGTTTCTCAGAAAACACTTCTTGGTTTTTGAAAAACAGAAAAAACTTTCTGAATTTAGTGAATGGCAAAGAATATCTCCTAAATGGGCAGAGCTGCAAATTCAAGACAGAGTAAAATGATCTTTTGACCCAGAGTTGAACCAATTATTATCTGTCAACTCATTCAGTTTAGGTTGCTACTAGACAGGTGGTATGGAATTACTTCCTCTAAAAATGAGGAGAGTAGAATTTAAACTCAAAGTGCTATCTTTACTTGTTTTTTGAAAAGTAATTCAGCATATTTATGCTATGTAACTATCTGGTTTTGATCAGAAATATTTTTCATGAATATGTAAATGTTGATTTACCTTTCTTCTAAAATTAATTTCTACATTTTAGAAACATCCATATTCAATGTCAATATGTAATTAAATCAATCATTGAAAAATACTTTCACCATTTCCTTCTGTCTAAATCAAGCTGTCTTTTTCCTGAATGCAAGAAAACTGGTCACTTCATTCCTTTTTTTGCCTTTAAGTAATCAGACTCCACTACAATCTATGTAAACTTTTTTAGACAATTGACATTAGACATTTTCAAGTATTTCTTTTAATATTCTTATTCCTTCCAGTACTCTTCATATTTTTTCTGTTGCTAATTTTTGTTGTAGTTCTATAAAGTGGCACGTGTTTAATTATGGACACTACTGAAAAACAATAAAAATGTAGTAATAATGAAAAATTAATCTTAAACTCATCTGTTGTTAATATAACTGTATACTTCATACAAGTTAAGATATCTATCTGTACATATGTATGTGTATACACACACAAGTACATGTATATGCATCAACACTGGAGATATATATATTATATATATAATATTCCTATGTCTGACAGCCAATGTTTAGCTCCATAAATGTACAATAATAAACATATTTCTCTGCAATTATGTTCACAAAAAATGATAAGAAATCAATGTAGTTCTTAGAATTAATGGGCTCTATTTTTATGGACCATTTCCTTTCCTAAAAGTTTTCAATGGTTTATTCTTCCCCATCTTTGTTCCCTTAGGACTTACCCTGATGCCCTAAACATTCAGTCATGGACCTCTTTTGAAAGGTGACTGATGACAGGTGGATCTTTGAAGTGGGGGTGG
The DNA here is from genome assembly GCA_963574655.1 of Perodicticus potto. Taxonomy (NCBI): domain Eukaryota; kingdom Metazoa; phylum Chordata; class Mammalia; order Primates; family Lorisidae; genus Perodicticus; species Perodicticus potto. The sequence goes on from CAUYRH010045563.1 coordinate 44,564, forward strand.
GTCAGTTCCAGTTCTGTGACATTATTGCTTTTGTACATTGAAGATTGCTTTTAAAGCAAGTGTTTTTATTAGTATTTTAAATGAATGCTTATGATTTTAGAAATAGAAATTGTCTATGAAAATTTCTCAGCCAATTTCTTTAACTACGCTACTTGTTCTTTCTTTATCTTTGCTTTGCATTTATGCATTTGGAGTATTCTCAAAGGTCTAGTAGGTTGAGCACAGCACACCAGCTATTATTTCTTACTAATTGAATAATCTCTAATCATATCATCTATAGTAGAATTATCCACATAAATTTATCTCAGCAATCATTCATTTCACTCAAAAAAACACAAAGAAGGGGATTATTTTATGTTATTTTATTTTCCTATGCTTTATTTTATTTTATCAAGCTGTGAGAAAAATAATGCCATTGTGACCTGAACTTTATCTCCCAAGCTGTCAGAGTTATTGATTGAAACGTCGTGGTTTAAATTCAGGACAATCCCTTGTCTGACCCCCATCAATAGTCTTTCAATCTCTTTCACAGAAATTGATCAGGTCAGTTGGGTAACACTTTTTTCTTACATAGTCTTTATGGTAGTAGCTTCATTTATTAATTGAAATAATGTTGGTTATAAAATAGTATAACAAGACCTTTCAAGTACAGTAAATGTATTCATTTCAAATGATGACTTTTGACATGTAAATAAGTCCACATACTTTTTAGTTTTCACATTAAAGATTAAATAATACAGTGGTTTAAGAGGGATGTATATGTTTCTGGCATCAGAACTTTATCTCTCATTGATTCCATAAATGTAAAAATTTGAGATTATAAATGACCTTTGTCTGTTTTTGAATACTACCAATTACTGTTATATTTGCTTTTATAGTGAATTGCCTGAGGTTTTGTCATTTTCCTTGCAATGTAAATTTGCCTATATCTCTTAAAATTGATTTTTTGAAAAATAACAGCTGGTTGTTATACCGTCACTATGACCAATCAAACCAACTTTGTCACTTGTACTAAAGTAACATAATGACACCTCTAAGATATATGAAAATATCTAGGATTTACAAAACAATTAGCTTTTTTTGCAGAACATAATTTTATGTAGGCAGTTTTGCTCAGGCCTTTATTTGCAGTTATACATTAGCCTAGAATGCAAATCTTTTGCTTGCATTATATGGTTTTAAACACACTTCATTCTGTACTACATAACAACCAACAAGATATTTTTCTCTAATAAGATAGATTGATGTTCATCGTAGCAACATAAATTTCAGTCTTTTGTATACTTAAAGGATATTTATTTATCTTTGGCTTTTAGCTTGTCACTATCAATAGAGAAAAGGAACCAAAAAGATTAGTTTGCATTTTCATTGTACATAAAATAAATTGTGTATTCTCCTCTTGATATAAAAAGAATACAATGATATTATTAAATGTTAAACAGTCCATAAAGGGAATTCAAGGGGAAGAGAAAATGAGTAAATTCACACCTAGTGGGTACTTCACACATTTTCTGGTTTAAGGACACATATAATTTTGACTTAAAATATGCAAAAGAAAACTATGTAACTAAAATGTGCGTACACCCATAATAGCCTAAATTGTAAAAATATAATAATTTAAAAGTCTATAAAACTAATAAAACTGATTTCATTGTTTGAAAAGGATCCTAAAAGCTGTAGAAATACTTAATTTTCTTTATCTCAAGTTAGGTTTACAGAATTCATTCCTTCTACCAGAAATTTTCAAACATACTAAGAAAAACAAAGAAGGGAGAAAGAAGAGGAGAAAGGGAAGGAGGGAGGAGGGAAAATACAGATGAAGGGGAAGAAAGGAAAAGAGAGCAGAAAAAGGAAAAAAAAGAAAAGAAAGAACTGTCAGAGGTTTAACTTTATCAAGACTCTAATGCCACAGACACATTTCTCCTGCGTGAATAGATGTATCCTTTTTAAAATGTGGTTGGCTAATTGTGAGACACTCTGGAAACCAATTTGGCAATTCCCTAAAAAGCTTAACATTAACTACCATGTGCCCCAACAATGGCCTTCCTGAGCATTTATCCTAGAAAAATTAAGTATATGTTTAATACTAAAACCTGTACATAAATGTTTACAGCAGCTTTATTCACAATAGGCAAAAACTGGACACAAACCCAGATGTACTTCAATGGGTCAATGGCCAATTAAACTGTAGTACATTCACGTTGTGGAATATTACACAGCAATTAAAAATATGAACTGTTGAAATTTGCCACAACCTGGAATAATCTTTAGAGAATTATGCTGTGTGGGAAAAATATGATTTCACTTATAGAAAATTATCAGAATGACAACAGTATAGCCAGGGTGAACAGATTACTAGTTGCCAGAAAAGGATAAAGAGGGGAGGGTGAGAGGAAAGTACTAGAACTGTAAAAGGGTTGCATGAAGGAAGATCTGTGTGGTGATGAAAAGGTTGATTATCTTGTTAATCTTAATTTCAATATACTATTTTTTTCATTTTTTAAAAATAATTTTATTAAATCAAAATTGTGTACATTGGTGCAATCATGGGGCACAATGTGCTGACTTCATATGCAATCTGAAATATTTTGATCGTACTGTTAAACATAGCCTTCATGGCATTTTCCTAATCACTATATGAAGACATTGATATTCTACATTTAATAAGTTTCACCAGTACCCTGCTAAGATGCACCAAAGGTGTGATCCCACCAATTGCCCTCCCTCCACCCATCCTCGCTCCTCCCCTCCCCTCCCTTTCCCTTTTCCCTGTATTCTTGTGCTATAATTGGGTTTTGGCCTTCATATGAAAGCTATAAATTAGCTTCACATAAGGGCTGCGTACATTGGATACTTTTTCTTCCATTCTTGAGATATTTTGCTAAGAAGAATATGTTCCAGCTCCATCTATGTAAACACAAAAGAAGTAAAGTCTCCATCTTTCTTTAAGGCTGCATAGTATTCCATGGTATACATGTACCACAATTTATTAATCCATTCGTGGGTCGATGGGCACTTGGGCTTCTTCCACAACTTAGCAATTATAAATTGGGCTGCAATAAACATTCTGGTACATATATCTTTACTTTGATGTGATTTTTGGTCTTCTGAATATATACCTAGTAAAGGAATTTGAGGATCGAATGGCAGATCTATTTTTAGATCTCTAAGTATTCTCCAAACATCTCCAAAAGGAATGTATTAGTTTGCATTCCCATCAGCAATGTAGAAGCGTTCCCTTTTCTCCACTGTTTGTAATATTTTTCATCGCCACTTACTCCTGGCATGAAGACCAAAGCCTGTGGCACTGCCTACCAGTCTCGCCTGTCACCAATGCAGCCTGATGCAGTTGCATCAGTCCCACTAGTTATATGATCACAGATAAATATTCAGTTTCTTCATTTAAAAATAGGAATAAAATGACCACCTAATCCCTTCCTGGAGGATTATTATGTCAGTCAAGTGCACGACCTGTGACGGCGTTCTGTAAGTTACAGAGGAATGCACTGTGGCTCCTCCAGCATGAGGGGTTATTACCGACCAACAGGTGTGAGTGGCCTTGGATGTAATTATGTGGGGACAGTGGTGAACTCCCCTTGCCTGAATTACTGGACTTTGGACTCAGAGTTAGTTTAGGAAAAAGGAAAGAAGCCAGGCTGTTTCTGTCAGCTTTGTCTAAATTAAATCCCTCGAGTTGCCTGGCTTGTGTCCCAGAATCTAGCCCCAGGGAGCACAGGCCAGCTGGGTCGGCCAGCCTGGGATGGAAAGGATGCACCATGAAGTCCTCACCTTTGCTGGGTGCTTGACACATTCCAAGAAAGTTTATTTACCTGACCTGATTATCAGCCACTGTGTATATCACCTTTCCATGACCTTGAAGAAGTTGTGTTTCCTCTCTAAGGCCTGACTTTCTTCTCCTTTTAAATTTTAGTGGGTTTGACTTGACGATTTCTGAGATTCCATTCAACCTCTCAATCTACAAGTTTTTTTTTTTTTTTTGAGACAGAGCCTCAAGCTGTCACCCTGGATAGAGTGCTGTGGCATCACAGCTCACAGCAACCTCCAATTCCTGGGCTAAAACGAGTCTCCTGCCTCTGCCGCCCAAGTAGCTGAGACTACAGGCGCCCTCCACAACGCCCAGCCATTTTTTGGTTGCAGCTGTCATTGTTGTTTGGTGGGCTGGGTTGGATTCGAACCCTCCAGCTCAGGTGTACGTGGCTGGCGCCTTAGCCCATTGAGCCACAGGCGCCAAGCTGTATCTATCTAAATCTTATCTATCTAAGATTTTTAAATGAAGGGTTTGTTCATGTAGAAAACAGCACTGGGACTTCTCCACTACGAATGTCCTTAAAACTGGTCTTTCACTGCACTGGTGGGAGTGGCCTAGCCCTGATTTTTCTTTCTTTCTTTCTTTCTTTTTCCAGCTGAGTTGAAGGAGCTGATATGAATGTGAGTCCCTCTGTACACTCTGAGAGATGAAGCTGGCTCAGAAACTTTGACTGTGAGCTCCTTAGCAGCTGCCAATCAGAGAACTTTGGACAACTATTGGGGTCCGTTGCAAGACAAGATGCAGCTCTGAGCAACTTGTCCCCCAGCTAGGCCACTAGGCCTCAGCTGTCCCATGGGCCATGGGCAGGGATGCAGAAGTGAGCTCCACTACAGATGCCTCATCTCTAGAACGTGGTGGACGCTATACACCTACGAGTCAGGGGATTTTGATATTTAGATAGATAATGCAGGGACACAGGAGAGAAAACCAAAGAGGCAAGAGGACATTACTGTCATAATGGGAGGACAGTGGCTTCTGTTGGGTAGAGGGGAGGGAAGGGACATTTATGCGTGGGGCTCCTGGTTCTGATAAGATTCTTTTTTGTAACTTGGATGGCATTTGCATGGAAGACCACTTTATCATCATTCATTAAAATGTACTCTTACTGTTTTACGTACTTCTCTGTATCTTTGTTGCCTGCACAGTTTTCAAATGTTAAAATATTAGGTCGCACATATAAAAATACAAACATTTAGTAGATGTTTTTATTGGGGCAAATGCTGCCAGCCAACTGAAGCAAATTGAAAAGGATGCCCCTCATTTCACAGTCGGACCTCAGAGGCTAAAGGAGGTTAGAAGCAGAAGGAGGTGTGTTCAACTTTGTGGGCAGACAGGGTTCCAACTCCCTCTCTGCCCCGCTTTTGTGAGTATAGAGAATTTTTGCCTAACTGAGCCTTTTTCTCTTGCTTTCCTTCTCTTTCCCCCCTCTACCTTCCTCCCTCCTGTCCTCCCTCTCTTCCTACCTTCCTCTTTTCTTTCTTCCTTTCTCTCTCCCTTGCACAATCTCTCTCTTTCTTTGTCTCACTAATAGATAACTGTAGACCTTATTAAGTGCTTGATACATGAGCAACACGATTAGGCATCAAGTCAAAGATGAAATGACAAGGTTTCCTTCCCCCTTTAGACAAGCCTGTCTGGATAACAGACATGGAAGCAGCTTAGTACTGTAATGAGTTAGAAGGGCCCGGTTACATTTCCTTTTTCATCTGTAGGCTTGAAGGTGCTATTTTACAGACCCTTGGTGCATCCTCAGAAATGTTCATTGCTTTAAGCATCCTAACCAGCAGGTCTATGGGGCTGGGGGGTTCTAATCTGCCTTCTGAAGGACACGTGTGAGGCTAATCGACAAAGCAGAGTCAAAGGGTGTTTCAGGCCCACAGATTTTGCAGTGTATTCCGCCCGCCCCTTGTGAGTACACAGGAAAGTGCCAGTGGCTGAGGCTGAGCGGGAAGGGCGAGATTACCTCCTGTGGGAAGGACGTGCTTATCTGCTCAGGGACACCCTGTGTTCTTTAAACTATTTGAACATTGTCACATTATAAAGAACCTCCGGGGATTTCAGGCCCAAACCGATTTACTTGATTTAAAAAATCAAAAAAGTAAAACTATCTTCCTGTCTCCCAGGGAGGGAACTACGCGGCAGCAGTAGAAATTAGTTGTGCATTTCTACCTTCTGTTAGGTAGCTTTTTTGTTTTAATACGATTTCTTCGTAAATGTTTTGGTGCGTTTGGCACATACGTTGTTCATTTTTTCTACACAGGAATCTTACCCTTTCACCAGGCCACCAGTAAAGAGCAGATCTAGCTCTGAAACACAATAATGCTAGAAGGGGCTATTTCTTTGCAATTAATATGCGAATTGATATGCTAAATGAGTCACGAGACTCATTTAAAAACATTTGGTGTCTATGCCAATCCATAGTTCCAGAAAATGTGGTTAGTGCATCTGGATGCCAACTTCTCACCAGAAGCTGGGTGGAAAGCGAGCTCTGGTGCCAGAGCACCAGCATTCACGGGCAGGAAGGTGATTTCCCCGGGGCTTTGCCAAAAGAAACACACAAACAAATGGTTGTCTTCTAGATCTGCCCCTGCTCCTGTGGTTTCTCCATTCTAGCTGGGTCCCTGCCCATCTTCAAGCCATCAGGCCCTCTTGCTGGACCACTTGGCCCAGATCCCATCTGTCCAAGGCTGGACATACACACATACTCTCTGTCGACTGCTGCTTCTTCCCAACTTCTTTTCCTAAAGTCCTTCCTCAGTGACCTACTTTGTCCATTTGGCCATGTCATGCACTTAGCAGAAGCTAAACGAAGACAGTGTTAGCCCTTAAGGAGTCAGTAGACCAGAGGAGGAAAAATTTGGGGGGAATATGCTGAAAAGTGTGGACCTCTCTCCACACACATAAAAATTTACACTCACCACCATTATAAAGTCTTTGTGATCATAAATCATGACACGCAGAGTAAGAAGGTTTATTAAGAATTGACATAATAGAAAGACATATGTGGTAGAGTTAAGGCACTTCTCAACCCAACTCACCTTCATTCAGGGTTTAGTTTCTGAGTGACATGATACAGCATGATAGATATAAATATGAAAGAATAAAAAAATGAGATATGGTCATGGAAAATTCTTTGTAACTAGCATCCATCGTATCGGAGTAAAGTATTATTATCCTAACTAATTAAGTAAAGATAAGTGTACTTAGCCTTTCTAGGTAAACATTAATTATATTTGCCATTATCTTCTTCCCTTTTCTTTCTAGTCACATCAAAGACTATATGTCTTGATCTCTTTGTATTGAGGAGGAGTTTATGATTAGTCCTGGAATTGACACCTGTCACTCCAGGTTGAAGCAGTGAAAAACCCACTTTGCCATTTTTCAGCTAGAAATTGTCTTCCTGCTGGGGAGGAGTGTTCATGTTAAGATGATGGGGCTACACATTGGAAGGAGACTCTATTGCTGAGAAGTCATAAGAGTGTCACTGAGCCCTGCCCTGGAACATGTATGAATGAGATACAAGTCTTGTTGTTTGCCTTTGGGACTGTTGGAGTTATCGCTGCATTATAATCTGGTTCATCATGATTAGTGCATCACCCAACAGGCCAGCAGTGAGGAAGACAGGCGTGTTGATGTGCATGGATGTCCAATGTTGTTTTAAGCAGTAGGTTCTTCTTTGTGTATATCTCCATTGTCCTCTTTTACAAAATACAGAGCAGTATAAAAATGTCAGCCACGTCTACATCAAAATACATATAGCAACATTTTCACCTCTCTTGGGAGAAATATTGGTGACTACAATTTTGAAGGAATAATTGGTTACGAAATGCCTGGTAGCCTCTAGTAAAAATGTGTGTTCTGGGTTTTTCCCGAGGAAATTGCATGAATGGCATGTAGGAGAGAAGAAGGTCAACACATGACCGCTAATGTGGTTAATTAGAGGGCTTAGTATAAATGGCCAGTGGTATTTAGTGGTACCTTGGAGAGATTAATGCCGGTTAAACACATGGGTAGAGGGGGCAGGTTAATGAATGATTCAGTGGCTGTAAAAGATGTTGGATTATTTTTCAGTGGAGCAATTAATAAACATCTCTGCCTCCACATTACATGTGAGGGATCTCGCTCTAATCCTTTAAATGCTTTCACCATCCGTAATTAGGCAATTAGTTTGGGGAGCACTGTGCCACATACACAAAGAGAAAGAAAAACAACATGTGCATACGAATAAATGAGAGCTGTTTATTTCATATCAAATCGGTGCTTTCTGTTTCTTTTCTTGGTGAAATGTAGCAATCTTTCCAGGAGCCTTCCTGCCCTTCCACAGGGATGGGGGGCTTGCTTTGCCCTCCACACAAAAGCACTGCAGACAGCACAGAACTGGGAACCTACTGCTGGTGTTTCATTAAATGCCTGCTAGTTAATTTCTAAGCAGGCATCAGAGGACAGCTATGGACTGGGCCTTGGAAGGCCATTCGTGAGCAGATACACCAGATCTGAAATGAAGCCTTGGCCAGTTCTCCTGGAAAAAAACATGTCTCGCTATACTTTTGAGCCACTCTGCTTCTGATTCTCACCCTTTCTCCATTTCTTCTATGAGCCGCTTTCTTCATTCTTCCCTTATGTTGTGTGACCTTCAGAATATCTTCACAGGAGGGCTAAGTTCTATGGGATGTTTAAGACAATGGCTTTGAGAAGTTCACAGTATATTTGATTTGAGAAATAAAGAATAGACCTACAAGAAGTTATTATAAGGCAATATAACATTTGTCCTAAAATTAGTGGAGTATGAAATAAGGTCTGTACAGGGCTTTTGAGCATTGGCTTCAGAGACTTATTTTCTCCTTTTTGATTCTTCTCGACTTTCTTAACACATACTTGTATTTTCTTCTCCAGATCCTCAGCCTGTGCCTGCCAAGGTGTAGCTTTGATCTTTGGTGATAATAAAGCTGCAGATTATTTTAAAAATATATTATTTTGACTATGAAATATGTAACACAGAGACAGCAGTTATCAACCTGGAAAGGCAACTTTCAAACTAATAAAGTATAAAAAGTAAATGCCTGATTGTTCTCTGTTCTTTAAGTTTCAACAGATGGGACATCCTCCTTGGGGGGAGTGAAAGGAAATGATAAGAGAATCTACAAAATAGAGAGATTAGAAAAGTCAGAATAGCCAGGAGCATGAATGTGTAGTTTACCAACTCACACAAAATGTTTAGCAAAAGTCACTTAGCTGTTTGTTTAATAAATAAATGACTAGTGAGAGTTGCTGTAGTAGGAGAAAAGAGAGAAAAGGCCACAGGGGTGGGTGTTGGAAAGAATTTTTGAGTGAGAGAATTGAGGGAGTTTTGAAAATGACTCACCATTCTTGTGAAGGCTATTAATGAGGGGATCAAGAGACAAAGAAAGTGGAAGGTGTGTTTGCTTTGCCTTAAGGTATTTTCTCAAGAAATTGTAGAGGCCTATAGTACTGTGCTTCAATATACATAGTAGGTGACAGTAAACTGTATTTTGTTTCTTTTCTGCTTTGTTGCATTTTGCTTTTAATGTGATATAGCCCTGAGACGGGGCCTTGAGAGGCCCCGGGATCCCTTTGGTTTATGCTGCTGCTCAGCAGACTTTCCCAGGCAATGTACTACGTGTATTTTGAGTATCATTTCGATGGCTCCTTAGCACAGTCCTCTTGGGTAAATATTACTAGGAAGTTATTAGCATACTGATCTCATTGATAAAGTAACTGAGGCCAAGACATTTTAAATAAATCCCTATGGTGATGGTTCCACATTAACATGACCTCTGAGGTTCAACCCTATACTCAAAACACTATTTATTACTTCAACCCTTCATGATCCTATAGCCAAATGCATGTGTGTCCAAGAAGTGAAACAAAACCTGATCAAACAAAATTCCTCTTGAATGTAGAACTAAGTGTTTTGAAAGAGCCTTTACAAAGGCCTCTCCTACTACCAGGGAATCTGAAGGATTGGCTTCCATTAGCCTTCTTGAGGTATTTCCCTGTTGTTAGGTGGCTCAGCCACCATAAGCCACCACAGGGACATTGTGGCTCCGTTAGTGGCTCTGTGCATTAATGCTGAGCTGATCCCTGAAGACAACCGTCTCCGTGGGCTGGAAGGCGTGGTGTGGTGAAGGTCTGCTTCCTATGATCCACACGCCCTTATGCCCTCAGCAGGTGCACCTGCCTCACTGCACTGCCCCTACCTAATTCAGTGGAGCCATGAACTTTCCTCACAGTGAAGGGTCTTAGTCCCCTACCTCACTCCCATTCTTCACTAACCTGTCTGTTGTTTTTTAATATCTATTTGATTACTCATCTTTTGTCTTCTTACTTTGTTTCTATTCCCAACCTGTGTTTGATTTCTCTCTTTTGACTCTTAGCACTCTTCTTGGACAAAGATCTCCATTTTTCGTCATTTCTTCCTGGAGCTATTCATCTGGCAAACATTTACTAGCACTTGTGCTAAGCCCTGGCTTCTCAGACAGGAAGGACATATATAATGGCTTCTTCCAAGGAGGTTGAAGTCCATTGTGAAGGAAGGACACTTGGAGAGACAATTATGCTGAGGTGTGACAAGGGTCATGTAAAAATAAAGCACAAATTACTGAAGAAGTTCGGAAAAGATGTGCTTTAATGAGGACCAGAGCAGAAGGTGGGCGCTGAAGTCTGGTGAGAAGTGACACACCTTACTTTCGGAGGAAGAGATCTGCGCACAGACCTCTCTCTTCTCTGGCTTCTGTCGACCTGGGTAATTACTTGGTTTAATGAAACCCCTGGCAAGGGGACTGAGTCTTACTTTACCTCAGGTGGCTTCAACAGCCTTCACTCAAGGTGCACCTGAAAATCCAGGAGAGAATGTTGGGAATATCTTGCATTTTTCAAATTTCGAATTCTAACCATTTGATTTGTTGTTAACACAGAAAAACAATTGAGTTTTTAAACTAAAACTTCATACCTAAGAACTTTGTTAAATCCGTTAATTCTAATAGAGGATAGATTCTTCTGTATTTTCTACGTACACAATCCTGTCATGGACAGCCTGAAAGTCTGCAAGTCTATTAACCAGGGTCGCCGTAAAGCTCAGGTGCAACAAGTATTTATATTACACATGAGCTTTGTGGCCACTCTGAATAGGGCACTGCTATTTTTTTCCCTAATTTTTTCATCTTTAAATTATATTAAACTATAATTTAAATATTTTCTATTAACCGATCCCCCAGTTCCCAAATCCTATCTTTTGCAATATCCAATCTGTTGTTAAATCCATCATTTGAGTTTTTAATTTGGTTTATTGTATTTTTATCAACATATTGCCCTTTTAAATTATTTTTGTTGGTTCTAAATTACCTGTGAAAGTCCTTCATCTTTCTGTTTTCTCCGTCATTTTCCCTTTTTCTTCATCATATGCATTTAGTTATTTTAAGGTCTTTATTGCTATCTTTTAATTCTCTTACTGTTGCCTTTCTTAGGCTCTTCTTTTAGTTTTTTGCTACACAGCACTGTATGTTCATATGCCCATTAATTTTGGTTACGTGCCATATATTATACACAAAAATTGCTAGACTCTCCAAATGATGTTCTATTTCATGAGATACTGACCCTTTCACCTGACCAAACTGGGTGAAGGCTGGAAGGCAGTGCTGAGAAGCCTTAATCACCCTCCTGGTGCTAATTTGCCCCTGGTGCGGAGGTGACACCCATCAGGATTTCCACTTGGGAGCCTGGTAGGCATTGGGCACCCTCCCCCTGGCAGACTGAGCATTTCTGCTCTGACCTTTTGGCAGATGTTGGTTTACTTACCTTCTTAGGAGGCCAACTTCTTCAAAGACAAGTTTCCAGTGTTTAGATCTTTCAAGTCTCTCAGTTTGTCACTCTTCCCTTTCCCCAAATAATGGAAATCTTTGATGATTTGTTTATTTTGATGGGAGATTATTTTTAATTTTTTTTAATTTTTTTTTATTATTAAATCATAGCTGTATACATTAGTGCAATCAAGGGATACAATGTGCTGGTTTCATATACAATCTGAAATGTTTTCATCAAACTGTTTTAACATAGCCTTCAGGGCATTTTCTTTGTTATTGTATGAAGACATTTGTATTCTGCATTTAGTAAGATGCACCGTAGGTGTGGCCCCACCAATTACCTTCCCTCCCCCCTCCCCTCCCTTGCCCCTTTCCCCATATTCTTGTGCTATAGTTGGGTTATAGCCTTCATATGAAACCTATCAATTAGCTTCATAGTAGGGCTGAGTACATTGGATACCTTTTCTTCCATTTTTGAGATAATTTGCTAAGAAGAATATGTTCTAGTTCCATCCATGTAAGCATGAAAGAGGTAAATTGTGGTGCATGTATACCATGGAATACTATGCAGCCTTAAAGAAAAATTGATGGGGGATTATAATAGTTATTATCTCTCAGCGCTTACCACAAGCTAGCCATTGTTTGAAGAGCTTTACATTTTTTTCATTTTCCTTTTTTTATTGTGGTAAGAACACTTACCATGAGGTTTATCCTCTTACATTTTTAAGTGCATGATACAGTATTTTTAAGTATAGACACATTCTTGTAAAGCAGGTACCTAGAAAACATTCATCAGTGGATAAATGGGTAAAGAAATGTGGCATACCTACATAGGAAAGTTATTCAGCCTTAAAAAAGGGAGATGATTTCTGTTGTGTGTGACGACATGAGAACCTGGAGAACATTGTGCTATGTGAGATAGGCAGGTCACTGTGTGATTCCACTCCTATGAAAAGCTGAAAATAGTCAAACTCATAGAATCAGACAGTGGAATTGGCCTTGGCAGGGCCTGTGAAAGGGGAGGTGGGAAATTCAGCAGGTTTGAAGCATCTGCTGGCTTCTTTGTATCCTAGTGGCAGCTTTTTGCAAGGGCCAGGCTAGGATTGTCAGCCTTTAGCTCTTTCAAGATGGGCAAGTGACTCCTGGAAAAAGTGGTTGTAGACCTCAGGGAAAGTCACCAGACCTCAAGAACTTCCACCTCTCATCTGTGGTTCTCTTCACTCTTGTTCCCCCTCGGAGTCTGTTCCCTTAGCTCTAAGACCCTGCAGGGAATTTCATTCTGAAAACTTGAATTAATCTTTTCTTTTTTATTAAATCATAGCTGGGTACATTAGTGCAATCGTGGGGTACAATGTGCTGGTTTTATATACAGTTTGAAATATTTTCAACTAACTAGTTAACATAGCCTTTGTGGTATTTTCTTAGTTATTGTGTTCTATATTTATATTATAAATACATTTATATTCTACTTTTAGTAAATTTATATTATGTACATTTATATTCTACATTTAGTAAATTTCACATAATTTACAGTAAGATGCACGGTAGGTGTGATCCCACCAATTACCCTCCCTCCACCCTTCTGCCCTGTACACATTTGAAATTCAGTATATGTTTGGATGGTAACATTAGAGTCCTTGAGACCATGCAAATATCCCATTTTGTCCCTATTTTGCACTGAGGTTAGATCTACAGGTTTTTGACTTGTACCTGAGCCCCTGCCCAGCGCTGCCGTCAGCTCCTACCCAGGCTCTGCACCCTTGTCTGGACACAGCGGGAGGTGTTCAGTGCCGTCCTGCAAGGGGCTTCCTTCCCACGAGTTTTACAGTCCTCCTTCCTCAATCCTTCTCTCTGATTCTTGTTTGTTTTAATTTGTCTGACTTTTCTGAAAGCTCTTGGTGGATAATTGGTATGTCTCAAACGTCTCTCTTTTTCTTAGAAGCAAAAATCCTTAAAACGTGTTTTCAAATTTGTTGGAGGTAGAGATTCAATATTATTACCTCAAAGCCCTAGGTAGGCTGTGAACCAACTGGTCAGTAAGTGACCAAAAAATCAGTCACTTTGAGAGGGACTCAGTATTCCACAGCCAGTTACTGTGCAGCTAATTGGAGATTTCCAAATCAGTGACTCAACCTGTAACTTTCTGTACATAGTATGAAACAACCTACTGGATCCAAAGGCAGAACTGTTGTTATTAGTCCCTCCGTGTGGAAGACATTTAAATTTCTCTCCTGCTCCATTTTTATTTGAGTGAAAAAGACTAGACACGTAATGCCACCTGTTTTCATCAGTGATTTTAAAATATCCGAATGAAAGAAAGAAAAAAAGTTAGGCTACTAAGTATGCCTCAGAAGAGACCCATATTACGTATTTTCTGATTGCTTTAAGAACAATTTCTTAATTATTATATAGTACTGTTCCGACTATGTGATAAACAGCACCATTTTTTGAGGAAAGATAATTACACTTTCTAGTTTAGGTCTCAATGTCCTTGAACCTAAAATGAAGGGGTTGGATTAAATGACAGATATCTACAGTGTCACTTCTCTTACTCCCTTGTGAGATGCAATTTGCTTTGGAGATTGACATTTTCTTCCTCAATACATTTGTCTATAAATTAATTTGCATCATTGAAGTTACCCTTAAAAAAATAAAATACCAGTGAGTAAATTGTCTCTGCCCCAGCCGTGTCCATTATCTAGAGCTCATCTAACTTTGTAAAGCCAATAGTAGTACACTCCCAATATAGAAAATCTTCATAATCTTTTATTCTGCTCTGTACAGCAGGATTCGTTTCAGAAACTTGCTGGGCTATTCTGACTAACAGTCACAATTGAACAAAGCTTCATTCATCCAAAGCTAAGCCAAAGTTGATTTAAACTTCAAGGTTAAATTGTTGCAATGATTGACTGGTTAGATGAAACAGACATTGAATAATACATACTACAATGTTTAAAAATTATAATTTATTGGGGACATCATATTGTGCTTTATCTTTTTTCTCTGGTCTAGACATTTTGAAATGGTTTTTTAACACCAGAAACAAATTTTTGATCTTCATCCTCTGTGAACCACGTAGACCTACAGATGTTTATCTATTAAAGAGATTTTGGGAAGTATTTTTTAAACAGTCTGCATGCAATGCAGTGCAGTTTAGATAACACAGTATTACAAGTTGTATTACAATTCTTTGTAGCTTTTCTCAACAAACCCAAAACGGTGTGCAGTGGATTAAGAGTTACGAGGCTTGGATTCTAGCCAAGGTCTACCACCAACCAATTCAAAGACTGTTCAGAATCACTTTCTTTCTCTGGGTCTAACTTAGTCATATCTGTAAAATTGAGATGGGTTTTGGGGAGGGGTAGGATGTTGCTGCTTCAGTAGTTCTGAAAGGGAACAAAAGGGAGAAAGTACCACTCCCCTAGGGGCTTTGTTCAATTATGGAGGTATTTTTTTGCTGTCATAATGAGTGGGGAGCCTTCAAGGCAGTTGGAGAGCCTGTCACCAGGTATGTTAACTCCTCAAATGCTGAAGAATTATATCAACCAAAATGCTAATGAGTCTTTTCCCCTCTGTGAAACCCTAGGAAATGATCTCTGTCATTAGTATTCTTCCAAAGACGCCTATGGAGCTGTGTGCCCCTCCCTGGCAGGTTCACAAGGTTTCCTTGTCTCCATTCTAGACAGACCTTTCCAGAAGTGGGATTCAGGATGCTGGTCTATGAATTTCCTGTCTTTCCTGTCAGACATCTCTAAAATTATAAGTCAGGATGCCAAAGATGTTTTGTCTCCAATTATGTGTTGACAAACTATGTACAAGAGCTTCATTCTCTGGTCCTTTTGTTTTCACAGTTTACTGATTCTAGTTTCCTTTTTCTTGTATTCATTTGTTTGTTATTTTGAAAGAGAAAAGTCATGAGAAGCATTTTTCCTGTGAATCGGAACAGTCTTCACCAAGCTAAAAGGCCCTTTATTTTCATGGTCCTTTTAGGTATGAGACCCTCTTTGGGCATCTTTCTGGGGGACCTAGAATGAGATTCCAGGAGGGGTGGGACTGATTGACAGACTGGGCTGCAAGTGTATCAGCCAGGAAATCTTCCTCAGTGTCCTTTACCTGAACCACGTCTCTTTTTTTCATTACACTAAAGTTGAAAAAAAGTCTCAAAAATTTCCGACCAGTGTAGACTTGTGTAAAGGAAGAAGGAACAAAACACAGGAGATAAAATTGAACAGCGGGTGGTGGTTAAAAAGATAAAGATAAGTGAAAAAGGAGGTTATGCCTTCAAGAAGGTCTGTTAACAAAATTGTTATCCAGTGGGGAAACTGTGACCAGATATTTTCATGTTCAGTGATACTAAAAGAAGTTAACTTACATTCCAATGTAAGTTTCTTTCAGAACTCTTTGTTAATCATATAATAATATATGATAATATAATATACTATGTATTTCAATTAAAATTTATTAAGAATGTACTTTCCAACCATTTTTTTTTTATCTTGGGGAGATTATTTTGTGTCGCATCTGTCATCATCTGGTCAGGAAATTCCTCCATCCAGACAGCCCAGCCCGAAGGTTTGGCTGATCATGTGAGGGCACATGAGACACATGAGTCTCTATAAATAAGGCCATACAGCCAATATTAAAGTATGAAATTTGATTCAGGTCCAAATATGCATCCACATGGTCCAATTTGCATTCTATTCAAAGTGATCAGGAATCACACTGAGCACGTATCTCTGATCCCTAGCTTGAATCTTCACGCTTATTCATTACATACTTTTGAGGATATCACCTCATTTCTCTTATCAGAGAGGAGGAATTACACCCACCCTACACTGTAGAACTTCATTTTCTAAGATGTGCTTCATGGAACACCAGTGTCAGGGGATGCACTTCACAATGAGATTTTATAGTCATTGAGTTTGGGAAATTCTGCATACTCTTAAGAGATTCAAAATGCATGGTAATATTTTAAAGACTGGGATAGTATTTCTGAAAAACAATTTGCTATTTAACTACTTTTCCTGAATTTTTCTGCCCTGAGAATCATTTTTCCTTTTTCTCCTATGCTACGTATTCCATGAAAAGTGCTTAGAGAAATGTTATAGAGTATTCGGAAGGCATGGTGAACAAAGATATGTGAAAAGTATTTTGATCATTGATCATAATTTTCAAAGCACAGGTTGTTTAAGAAACTCTGATTACCATTCTTTTAAGAGTGTTTTGCTTTCCCAATTACAGCCTACGGATTCCTCAGCACTAGACTTTCTCTTTAAAACATTCACTTTTTAATGGAGTGGGAAAGAAGTGGAGGGGGGAGGTTTGACAGAGGGAGGGTCAAAGGCAGGACCACCCTGTGGAGCACATGACAAGGGTACAAGTCAAATCTGTCAAGTGTAGAACATAGATGTTTTGGTACAATAATAAAGTAAATGAGGTGAAAGCTATGTGGATTGGTTTGATCTAACCACGTCAGATTGTATTGAAAAAAATCAGCACATTGTACCTCACATATGCGTGAATGTATTCATGATTTATATGTATTTGACTTAATAAAAAAAAAAGAAATATAAAATTCCATAGAGCTGAAAGAAAAATAAAACGTTCATTTTTTAATGTCATCATCCTATTTGCTCATCACTTTCAATACCAATTAAATAGCAGATTTAATACAAGAAAAGAATTGGCCACAAAACATCAGATTTTAAGATGGTAAAAGCGTCACCTTCTTGAGCATTACTCTCTATATTTCCCTCCCATTTTCCCCCCTCTTCTTTCTTTCCCTCTCTCTCCATCTTCCCTTCCCACTTCTCCTTCTCCTTTTCCTTTACTATCTCTCATGACCTGACATAGACTTTGGTCTAGGCCAAGTTCTACTGGGTCTTTACTTTCGGAAAAAAGTCCTAAGTCAATGCTGGGATCAAAGAGAGATGACACTGATATTTAAAAGTCTTGCTTTGTGGTAGAGACAAGGTACAGTGAACAAATTAATCTAGCTATGACTGACTCATGGAATACTGAGAAGTTCTGTAAGGTATGGGAAATAACTAGCGGATGGTTGGTTGGCCTTGGTGGGGAAGGCGGGAAGAAAAGAGTGCATTGAAGGGAGATATCCAAAAAAAAAGAACAAGGTATCTAACGAAACAAGGAACACACCCAAATAAGTAACAGAGAAAATGGAGGGAGTCTACAAACCCATTGCAATTTGGCAGCAGAGCATTCTATCAAAAATCCTTGACTTTTTGGTAGATACTCAAAATTTACTTTGAATCTTTAGCTGAAACAAGAGCAGAGAACTTCCACTCAACACCATGTAAAAGCCGTGCAGTAGAACATTGGCATATTTGTTCTATCTCATAGAAACCCAATAAATTTTCATTAGTGGCGTGAAAAGATGAAAGTTACCAACACTGTGGAAAAGAAAAGGGATAAATGAAAGCTTTTATTGTATTGGATACTGTTTTAGATGAAGGCCAGAGGGCATCTTTCTATTCTGTACCATATGTAAGCAGCTTTCAGGGAAAGAAAGTGCTGATGTACATTTAGCTCCTTCTATTAAACATGCCGGAACATATTTTAAAAACTGTTTTGGGCTAAAATTATATCCATCATGTCTTCTATTCCTTTGAGGCCTTTTCATGATAGACAAGCCCAAACTATGTTTATTTGCGTGGTAGCAGAATTATCTTTGATTTCCAAGTGCTTTCTGCTTGCATGAAAGCTATAATAAACCACTGCTGGGTACATTGGAGTAGGTGTGTTCCTTTGAAATTGAAGATGGAGAAGGTTTAAGCAAAAGGAAAAATTCTTACAAACATTAAAAAGATTGAGTTGGCTTCCATCTCCCTATTTAGCTGTGGCTTGGAATTTAACATGAAAGTATTAGAGAGAAAAAAGCTTTGTGTTCTTTTTATGGGCATCCCGAGGTGTCTCTAAGTGGGCAGCTCCGTCCTGACATGGGTGTCTTCTCTCAACCCCCACCTGCTGAGAAGGATATTTAAATCTTTAGCTCTGCTCATGGCAATGCAGTGCTGCAGCCAATACAGAAGAGGATTCCAAGCTGGCTTTATCAGCCTTTTCATCCGATCCTGGCTCTTTTTCTCCCATAGAGACAAGAATGCCAAACTAAGGCTTGTGTGTCATTTGCTTTGTTCATAAATTACTTTTTCTTTTCCCCCACAAAGTAATGCATGTTTACTCTAGATCCATTAAAAAATTCAGATATGCAAAAGGCAGAAATTAAAGCTACTGGTGATGCTTTAGTCCCAGAAATAATTATTATTAATATTTAGAGTTTATCCTTACATCTGCCTTGTTTCTTCTTAAACAGATTACAATGCTTGAGAAATGATATTTTACACAGATTATTTTGTTACTTCATTTTTCTCATTGTAAATATATCAAAAGCAAAAATATTTTTAAAGTCCATGAAGATAGTTCTACAGAATAGCCTGTACATGGATACATGCTGTTTCATTGGAAAGATAGATTCCAGGGTGGCCCCTGTGGCTCAAAGGAGTAGGGCGCCGGCCCCATATACTGGAGGTGGTGGGTTCAAACCCGGCCCCAGCCAAAAACTGCAAAATAAAAAAGGAAAGATAGATTCCAATTTATTTGAACAATGTATTTTTAAACGTTGAAAGCTCAGTCTTGTACTATTATAAACAATGTTGCAGGAAATACAAGGCTTACTGAATTTTGCACTCATTTATACTTGTGTCCTCAGAATAATCGGCTCAAGTGGAATTTCTTGGTCAAGGGCTATGTGCATTTCATAGCTGTTGACATGCTTTGTAAAACTGTCCTTAAGGATGAAGGCTATTCTCGTTTATTCTCCAAAAATGAATATATGGGCACTTATTTTTAATCAACATTATTAGTTCTAGTAAATGCTGTTTAAGTCAGTTGAATATCATTTAACATTCCTGGGACTTGATATTCTCCTCTGTGTATTGGGTCAAAATAAAACAAAGGCTCAAGGAGAAGCAGTTAGGGTTAGATGAGATAGGGAGGATGAGGAACTCAACCGTGTGTTCAGAATTGCTTACAGTCCCTTTGAGAACCCAGCTCATGGAAATAGCTCATTTATCGGTCTTACATTTAAAGTATAGAAACTTCAGCATAAAGTAGTTTCCCTTGGCATGTGCCTGTTCCCATCCTTGGTGGCTTCTTCACTCTCTGACAAGGACACACTGTTAGTTTAGCATCCCCAGCTCCATGGAGAGTTCAGTGGTTTCTTGAGGTTCAGAGCTAGAAGGAAACAAAGCAAAGATTTGAACTTAGTCTAGTTGTAAAATCTGTCCTCTTGGCCACTCAACCATGTTGCCTAAAGCCTAAATATAACAACATATTTCTCTCTCTCTCTCTTTTTTTTGCAGTTTTTGGCCAGGGCTGGGTTTGAACCTGCCACCTCTGACATATGGGGCTGGCGCTCTACTCCTTTGAGCCACAGGCGCTGCCCAACATATTTCTCTTTAAAGATGAATTAAAGCTGTGAGTGCAGTTGGGCATTGGGACTCCTGGCCTGGCACGGCCTCATGCTGTCAGCAAATATTTCCCTTTTGCCTCCCAGCCAATCACTGTCCACCCTGGATCTCATAGCTGTGCCTCCAACTCTGTTTATTCCTGACATAGTATGAACAGGTGACTTGCGAAGTGATCACTTAGAAGTCACTTACTAAGATGATTCTATGACTCCTGAGGGAGGTCCCCTATCAGGTAGATAGAAAGAGGACTCTCATGAACTCTTAGACCAATTTAAAATCAAGTGAGCCAAGTGCACGTGAGTGCTGCAGGGACTCCAAAGGGTAGGTAATTTAAAAGTGAACACACTCATTGGCCAGAGCTTGGAAAATACCGAGAAGTGTAGAGAGTGAAACGATCCCCTGTAGAGTTGCTTTTACTGAAGTACATTTTGGCATTGTGCCATTGAACTGTAGGGTGAAATACTCTTTTTTTTTTTATTTTTAATTTTTTGGATTGGGAAACAACCGAGCATGGTGGTAAAATGACTGGGTGTGCAAAGTCAGAATTCTAGTCCTGCCATTTGCAGGTGTACCCAGGTCTAAAAGGGATAGTAATGGTACATTGTAGGGTAGTGTAGGCCAGTCACTTAGCACAGAGTAGGAATTGGCAACCATCTGTACAGGTAGCTGTTGCTAATGGTACTCGTACTGTGGCACTCTGCCCTCAGCTCACACAGGGGTTACTGGGAGCTGTTGCAGGTCACGTGATGGGTTATAGAGCCCAATGAATGTGCCATTCGTCAGCTCTGCTGGGTCCTCCTAGACAAAGACCAGGGGCAAAGGCACCTTCCTATTCTCTCAAATGGAATAATGCTGTTTATGATTGTTATTTTCCTGATAATGCTCCTTTTTGGCCTCATGAGTCATTTCCTCTACTGCCTCTCCCTATCTGGTGACTGGAAAGCTCAGGGGCGAATTTATGGTCAGTCTCTATCTAATAGGTAGGGTGGTTAGAATGCATTTCACACACCAGCCGCCCTGTTGACTGTATCTTATCTTTCTTATATTCATTCCTCCCTCACATGTTTACCTTTTCCCAAATTTAATTTTATCTTGCATGTAGTTTGTAAACAGCTTCAAATTGATTTTAGAACAAGGCAGGGTAGAGCTAAAGAAATAAAAACAAAAGAGAACATAAACCCATCCACGGTACAGCACTCAGAGGTAAATCCCATTTACACATGGCTGCAATTTCATGCTCCTTCCCTTACCCTCTCATTGTCTCCTTCTGTGTCCAGCCAACCTTCTAGCTCAGCGGCAGGCATATGATGTGTGATAATCATATGACATTATATCATAAACAATTCTTTCATCATAAAAAGTTCTTCATGAAATGGCTTTGAACAGCTTTCTAGCCTTCTATCATATAGACATGCCACAGTTCATCTGACTATTCCCCTATTGTTAAACTTTAACTCTTAGTTCCTGATTTTTCTTTTTTTTTTTTTTTTGCAGTTTTGGCTGGGGCTGGGCTTGAACCTGCCACGCCACCCCCAGTATATGGCGCTGGCGCTCTACTCCTTGAGCCATAGGCACTGCCCTGTTTCCTGGTTTTTCTTTGGCTGTGTAACATTTATCTTTATAACCATTATCACCATCATTTCCTGTGCACTTCTATAGCTTTGCTCTTTATTTAACAAAGTATTTATTATTGGCAATGATCTTCCTTCTATTAAAAAGTGAAATTAATGCATATAATAATTTGTGTTTTTCCCTACAGAGTCAGAGGTCAGGAGATTGGCATTCCCTGATATAGCTTCCACATATCAAAACAGTCTATCAGACCTGGAAGGAAAACATCTTCTCCTTTTGGTATGTGGAGGGCTTCATTAGGGAAGTTTGCAAGGAATAGATAAGGCTTACCTATTAATTTTTACTGTGTCTCCCTTCTTTCCCAAACTCCCAGAGGCTGTCTCTGGCCATGTGACTCACAACATGAGAAGTCCTTGCTGGGGCCTTGCTCCTGGCAGGCCTTGAGTTCATAAAACTTCCTTCAAAGACTAGATCCTTCATCTCTTGGTTTTTAGCAAAATACAAGCATTTGACATCCGCAGATATTCCGAGGGTTTTGAGTTGAGTATTTTTCCAACTCATTTCCGAAGGCATTATGTAATACTAGATGGTTGAGCCTTCAGATTTTCTCTTAAAGATTAAAAGCAACATCTTTCTAAGAACTAAGAGCTTCCTGCCTACAGCTTCTGTCTCCTGCAACCGAGACTGGAGCCTCTTAACGTGCCCCTGTGGTTAGGATACCACATTCTGTCTCCATCTATTGGCTATTTTATTTCCAGGATGCTCATAGAGTCCGGCTCTGCCTGCTCCACAACGCCATGAGGTCTGCACAGATCCTCCTGCGTGTGCTGTTCCTCAAGAAACAGGCCTCGGTTGACTCTTGACTCCACGAACCCCAATTGTAACCACATGTTTTATGTCTACACTCAGGAAAAGCACTCTTTCCTCATTGACATATGGGGTGAGAGGAGATATCATTCGTGGATGTCCCTGAGACTGAACCTGTCACCACTTACCGGATTCGGACTCAAGACTTAGCCCTGGGCGCAATAAAAGGAGTGGTGAGAGCAAATCATTAAGGAGCACTTGGCACGTGCCTGTTCCCATCCTCGGTGGCTTCTTCACTCTCTGACAAGGACACGCTGTTAGCAGCCCCTGCTCCATGCAAAGTTCAGTGGTTTTTTGAGGTTCAGAGCTAGAAGGAAACAAAGCGAAGATTTGAACTCAGTCTGGCTGTGAAATCTGTCCTCTTGGCCACTCAACCGT
This sequence comes from Perodicticus potto, assembly GCA_963574655.1. Taxonomy (NCBI): domain Eukaryota; kingdom Metazoa; phylum Chordata; class Mammalia; order Primates; family Lorisidae; genus Perodicticus; species Perodicticus potto. The sequence continues at coordinate 67,516 of CAUYRH010045563.1, forward strand.
GTTGCCTAAAGCCTAAATATAACAACATATTTCTCTTTAAAGATCCATTGATGCTGTGAGTGCAGTTGGGCATTGGGACCCCTGGCCTGGCACAGCCTCATGCTGCCAGCAAATATTTCTTTTTTGCCTCCCAGCCAATCACTGTCCACCCTGGACCTGATGTCTGTGACTCCAGCTCTGTTTATTGCTGACATAGTATGAACAGGTGACTTGTGACCCTGACGTGCCACCAAGAGTGTAATTCTCAATAGAACCGTCCTCTAAGAGACCCCTCTTAGGGAATTAACCCCTCATGTCCTCGTGTCAGAGAAGTAGGGCTGGGACCCCAGCACTTGGGTGGTATAAACTGGGTCTAGTTCCATGCAGGAAAGTCCTCCATGGATGCTTCCAGAAGAGACTATCAAATATTTTACTGACTTAAAATTGCGGCATTCAGAGACTGAGTTTTCTTCCTTGAAACTGCAGCGTGCTGTTTATAAAGCGTTCTCGCTGTGTTCCCGGGTGTGCTCCCAACAGTCAGGGCTTGAGGAAGGTCCGCACTGCTGCTTCCATCCTGCCTCTATATTTGCTCCTCTTTGCTTTATTGAGGAGCTTTATTGCTCCTATTGCTTTATTTTTTGCTCCTCTTTGCTTTATTTGCTCCTCTTTGCTTTTAACTCAATAAAGTGAAACTTTAAAGAGAAACTTTTGAGAGTTTTCACTCTCAAAACATAGCCCATTCCTACAATGGGCTATGTTTTGAGAGTGAAACAAACAAAAAAAAGGCAAGACTTGTCCCCCGCTTCCCTGTTGAGTTCTCACAGGTTGTAAACGGGATGCACTTTGGAACCTGGCTTTGAGGGACTTGTTCCTTGCTCAGCGTGCCCTTTCCAAGTGGCCACCGACTTGACTTTCAGCATCGAATCCTAGTATCACTAATATGGGGCAGGCCAGGTGAGCTTGTTATGGAGCCTGCCCTTCTGTTTCCTTAGGGAGTGGCTCAGATCAAATCAGCTTGGCATTGATAAAAGCTTTCTGAGGTTGTAACTAAGGCTGAGAGCAGTTAATGCTGCTAAAAGTTACTTCTTGCAGAAACAGAAATGGTTAAAGTTAAGGACCAGAGTGTCCTAACAATGTCTTTAAATCAGGACAAAATAACTATGAACATAATTAATCCCTTCATCCATTAATTAACTTAGTTCTTGCTGAAACAAGGTGTCCCCAGTGTGGCAAAGAACGCACTTGGCTCAGCCATTCTCTCTCGAGAGTACAAAGGCTCAGTCCTCCCCCGACTCCAACACACCCTCCCATCGATAATGAGCAGAAGCTTGGATGATTTTTCAGCCCTCCCACCGAGTGTCTTCTTTCTCCCTGTCCTGGGTCTTGGGGCGGAGAGTGGGATTCATTTCTGCACAGCAAAGTAGCAGCCGAGGAGGTAGTGACCTTGGCAAGTTGCCTCCAAACACAATACCTGGTCCTAGTGCTCCTCCCAATTTCTGTTGAAATGGGCCTTCCATTTCGGGCTGCCTGCTCACTATGTGCCCCTGAGTGTTGGATTTAGGGAAGCAGCAACAGCCAATCTGACAAAGGCGCTTTGACGTAAAAGTCATTCAGCACAGCTTCAGGCTGAGCTAGGCCAGAGGTAAAGCTGCCACTTACTGGGGATGGGCCGTTAAGGCTGCTGGGTCGGTCAAGTGTCAGGTGGTGGGTGGACCTTTCCTGCAGATGACTGGACCTGCCAGGAGCAGGGGCACTGAATCCTGACTCTGGTCAGAGGCTGGGTCTCCTGTCCTCATACCATCAGTCAGAAAACAAAGAAGTTTCGCTCTACGAATTAACCTTTCCGGCTTTCCAGCATGGCTGCCTCTCCAACAAAGTGACATAAGACATATTCAGGCTATCCCTCCATCCTGATCCCAGATTCTTCACCCTTTTCCCTTCCGTGCAAGAGCTTTTCTTCTGAAAGCTTTAAAATACAAAAGATTGCTTCAGACACTCTTTCTCAGGAAGGTGAAGGTAATGACCACTGTTCTGCGTGGGCCACCCTTAAGGTTCCAAAGTGACTCTTGTTCCTGCCAATATTGTGACATGATTTGTCACTGCTCACTTAGAAAAGAAGTGGAAAAATTTTTAAAAGTCTGAGAGATAATCTGCTTCCTTTCATCTACCCATTTATTGGTGTGGCAAACTCAAAGGGCCAGGAGGTTGTAGCTAAACCACAGGTATTCTAGATTTGGGTCTAGGAACAGGCATAATTTTTTTCACATTTCTCTCATTCCCCAGGATCTGTCTGGCTTCTGACATTTGGACTTTGTTTCCTAATATTGGCTGAAAGACACCCCTCACAGCTGATGGCTAAATCCACTTTCCTCAGCTTGATGCTGCACTCCTGGGATACAGCTTGTGCTCCATTCCTTGGCTCTTTGCACTCCTGGCCCCTCTGGGTGGACCCCTTGCAGATGTAGCCCTGGGCTCTGGAACTTCACTCTGAGGCTGACTAGGGCACCCTCATACCCTGGGAGGGCATTTCTAGATTGTGAAAAATAAATAAATGGTACTGGGATAAATTTGAAATGAAGGGACTCTCCCTCCTTTCCTACCAACCTTGGCCCACTATTGCCCAAGGTCAAAAATGTACTTGGTCACAAATTGTTCAATAAATCAGAGACAATGAAATAGAAATAATTTCTCTTTATGAAAGTAAAGATAGGATGAATTATCCATCCCTTCAATGACTAATTTGAAAGAGTATTAATCAACTGTGAGAGCTTCTTCAACACCCATATTGGTCACCAACTGGCTATGTGGCCTGCACTAGTCATTAACCTCCAGGACATGGCTGTCCCTTCTTTGTAAATGGAGAGCACAGTATGAATATTCTATCATCCTAAGAGGATGACTTATCATTACCAATGTAACAGCAACGAATAGTGAGACCTTCGAGTCTACCTAGTTCTGGTTTTAGAATATGGATAAACCTTGATATTTAGAAAATAACAGAACTGTGTTATTCTATGTATAGCCATTTGAAATTAACTAGACATTGACTCTTAATTATCTATGTTAGTTGAGCCTGATAAACAGATTCTGCTCTCTCTCTTCCAATCTTTCCTTAATAGCATTAAACGGAAAGTCAGATATTTATTCTCTTGGTCGGCAACCACTGAACTCAGGTTGTTCTAATTCATAGTTACATTTTCATTTTAGGTTAACAGAGTTCCCAGATTCAAGATAAACCTCAATGTTCGCTCTTGAAACAGTGAGAGGAGTGTGAGAACTGTCTTATTCTTTTGGGGTGCTATAACAAATACTAGAGATGCTTATACTTGTAAACAACAGACATTTATTGCTCACAGATCTGGAGGCTGGGATTTTTAAGAGCAAGGTGTCAGCTGATTCAATGTCTGGTAAGAGTTCATTTCCTGGTTCACAGATGGTACCTTCTTTCCGTGTTCTCACGTGGAAGGTGAAAGGTGAGGAGACTCTCTGAAGTCTTTTCAAAGGGCACTGTTCCTAAAAAGTTCCACCACTTCATACCATCACAGTGGTGATGTATAGTGATGTATTGGGTTTTCCTACAATAATTGGGGAGAGAGAGTAAAAAATATCTGGACCATAGCAAAGTCTACTGCTTCCCATTCCAGCACAGCATGTGAAATTCCAGTTCTTAACTTTACTTAGGAAATTAAGTCATTCAGCTTCCATTGAAATTCCTTTTCCTCAACTCTTAGAATTTGCACGTGCAAATAACTCAGCTTCAGATTTTTGTCAGATTTTGAACTATCTAGGAATAAGATGACCTACATTAGAGTAATATCTGTTTCACACAGTCTGGATTTGAATGTAGCATTTTCTATCTGCCTTCTTTACTACTTAAACCAAAAGGAATTTAGAGACCACCCAATTCTCCTCCTCAACTGACCCATTTTGCTAATAAGAAAACCTAGTCTAAGGCAATGCCCGTGGCTCAAGGAGTAGGGTGCTAGCCCCATATGCCGGGGTTGGCAGGTTCAAGTCTGGCCCCGGCCAAAATGGCAAAAAAAAAAAAAAAGGAAAACCTAGTCTCAGTTAAATATTTTGCCCAAGTCATTGAGCAGCCAGTAGCAAACCCAGAGCTGGAGTCCAGGCTTTCGTCTCCCAGTCTCTGACCAAGATATGTATATTTGGCATGATATAGCAGAAGTATTTAAAATACTGAGTGTGTAAGGGTTGTAATTTTAAATGATTAGAAACAATAACAGAAAAGACTTTTCCAAATGAGCCCTAAGCCCTTTGATGCAGGCAAAGCATTGGAAATAGATCTTAAAATTTTCTTTTGCAGCTGTGCAGATTTAGACTTCTCTTTTGTATGTGAGAACATACTGCATTGTTCATGCAAACCCAATCTATTTCTTCTGAGAATTTGCTGAGAAAGAAAAAAGTTAATGACAAAATTAAAAGAAGGAATCATCATGGCTGTACTTCGACAAAGCAGCTATAAACAGCTACCTAAAGGTAGACGTGGAGGCTCTCCTTGGGAAAGTTGCTCACACGAGGACATCAATGAGAGCAGATCTTTGGCTGTCTGTCTGGAATTCTCTCAACTTTGCTCCCTTACATCCAAGGTAGTGCTATTTCTGGAATCCTTACCTTTCAAGTTTTAAGGCATTTTGACGTACTAGACATCTCAGTAAATAATGAAGTGGATACTATTCATCCTCCTTATATGTTTTAGATACTAAAAAATATTTTCATGCAGTAAGGAGTTGTAATGGTTTAAGAAGGAGGTTCCAGTTTTTATGAAAGGGAAATGTGTGAAAATGAAACCGTTCCTGTGGCATTGGTCATTAGCTGGTAGGGAATTCCTCATGGGCCAAGTGCATGCCAGGCAGACGTCTCAGGTAGCTAACTATGGAAGCATCACAGCGCTTCTCAGCCTGTGGAGTACAGACACCTGTGGCTGACTCACCTGAGGCCCTTGACAAAATACAGGTGCGAGCCCATTCCAGAGCAGCTGAGGCTTTGAGGATGAACCTGAATATTTGCATTGTTAACCTATATCCTGAGGACAAGAAACCTCTGTGGAGGATAGAGATTCTTTCTTTTGCTGTTTTTTTTTTTTTTTTTTTCAAAGCTGCTAATTCCATTTGGGGCAGACAATCATACAATTTAAGATAAGTTTAAATAAGGCTGAGATGTTTTGAGGCAAGTCTGTAACTGTTTTTGTGTACTTTTTTGGAGAGTTTAAGCTTTCTCCATAGAAAATAGATAGCTAAGCACAATCTTTGAGAAAGGGGTGGAATACAAGATTTTATTTTTAGAAATATGACCCTAGTAGCAAGGGGGAGAATACACAGTAGTGGGAAGACCAATTAATTATTCTGATACTTCTAAATGAATATTTCTCACTGTTTAATGCTCCAAAATCATCTAATACAAGGGTGTGTAATTTTTGGCTTCTCTACATCACATTGGAAGAATTGTTGTCTTGGGTGATACATCAAATACACAAACAAAAGCTGATTAGAATAAGCAAAAAAGTCCTCACCTAATAATCCTAATTATGCAGCAGCCTGTTTAAAGAGTTTTTAAAACTTGTTCAAATTGTCAAGCAGGTCTCAATTTTGCACTCACTAATATAGAAAATGTACATATCTAAGTAATAAAATACCTTTGTTTTTTTTCAAAATATTTTTTATAAAAGAAAAAAAAGGCAACATAAAACCAGTGAGATATTTGACATTGTACTTGAGAAACTAATGCACCAATATCTGGTTGGATGGAAAAAGTAACAGTTCTCAGGGAGTTCTCAAGGTGCTCATCAGATACTTTGGTTCAAACTTTACAGTTAATTTGCTTCATTCTTGAAAGTAGTTGCTTGCAAATGTAGGTGCTGCCAAAAAGTGATGACATGAATAAGGTTTGATTGTGAAATGAGGGGTATTTGTCTCTGGGAAGATGGAACCCATGTGGTTCAAAGGAATAAGGTACTGGCTCCGTATGCCGGAGGTGGCAGGTTCAAACCCAGTACCGACCAAAAACAAAACAAAACAAAACACAAGGGACATGATCAAATTGTTCTTGAAGTTGAATGTCAAATTGAAGTTCTATACATTTCATTCGAAAATTGGCACGTAACATATTTATACCCACTGAAACTGAGGTCACAAATGCACAAAAATATTATGTTCCTAGAAATCTTGAAATGTGTTTTCAAATTCTTTTATCAAATCAAAAACAATGCTGCATATTTTTAATGTTTACAGAACTGTGCTTAGCCCTCCATTGTGTCAAAATGCATAAAATTGTTTGCTTTAATTTGAGCTTGCCATAATTCATATTTCATTTGGAAGGCTGTTACGGTTTAAAACATTGTATTGATAAGTTGGTTTTCACCTTGAAGATAAACATTTGACTTATTTAAATGAGCTGTTAAATCTACTTAGAATGTTAATTCTGTAAACCAGTTTTCATCATTAAGTTCTGGCACAAATTTGGTTTTTGATACCATAAACAATTTGATAACATGCCACAAATCATAGAATCTTTTCAACATTTGACTTCAACTTAGTCATCTTACTTCCAAAACCTATATGATGTCACCATGGTTAGCATCAATGCTTTTTAGGAATTCGTGGAATTGGGGCTGATTCACGGTCTTGATGATGATTTGCATGATGTTATCCACTTTTAAAGCTTTTGTGCATATATTTTCTTGATGTACTGTGCAATTATACTTCATCTAACATGAGTTTTGGGTGGCAATTGCATCATCTTTTATTAATTTTACAAGTCCCTCTCTTTTGCCTACCATTGCTGGGGCATCATCAGTAACTAGACCAGATATGGACAAGGAAAAGCACTTTAATATATTTTTTACTGCTTTGTATAAATCTCTTGATTTAGTTGTGTCTTTTAATGGCACTAGACGCCATTTCTTCAAGAACATTATATTTGTCATCAATACCTCTAATAAAAACAGCAAGATGAGCCCTATTTGTAGTATCAGTGCTGTTATCCATAGCCACAGCATAAAATTTAAAATTAGCAGCTTTACTCTCCAAACTTTTAAAATAGGTTTTCCTATTTCTTCAAATCCACCTTAGTATACTCAGGTGAGACAAACTGATTTTAGAAATACCTCCCCCCGCCCCAAAGAGGTATTTATCAGGATAAATTATATCTGTCATGCTTTCCATACATTGCTTAATAAACTCCCCATCATAACTCCCCCTTATAACAATATATTTTCTCCAATTTCAATATCAGGGGTATCCAGATCAAGTAGAATGATATTGAAATATTTCTTCTTTTTTTATTGTTTATAAGATTTCTGGAATTGCTTGTCTTGTAAAATCATTGCGGTCTATGAGTTTATGATAGTTTGAACTTTGTTATTTCATTGAATTCATTGCTTAATTATTTTTT
>CAUYRH010045565.1:0-14363 GCA_963574655.1 Perodicticus potto
ATATAGTGATTAAGAAAATGCTATGAGGGCTATCTCTCACAGTACGATCAAAATGTTTCTGATTGTATATGAAGCACATTCTGCCCTATGATTGCACCAATGTACACAATTATGATTTAATAAAATTACTAAAAAAAAAAAGAATATCCAATAAACAGTCTAAATGCCCACCAACCCAAGAATGGATTAACAAGCTGTGGTATATCATGGAATACTATTCAGCCATTAAAAAGGATGGAGACTTCACATCTTTTGTATTAACCTGGTTGGAAATGGAACTCATAATTCTTGGTAAAGCAACACAAGAATGGAGAAGCAAAAATCCTATGCACTAAATTCTGATATGAGGACAATTAATGACCTAGCACACAGTGGGAGGTGGGACAACGGGGAAGGGGAGAGCGGAGAGAGGGAGAGCATTAAAAAAAGTCCGTAACACACACATCAGTAATATACAGGGTGTCCCAAAAGTTGCCTCCAAAGTTGACATACATAGGGAAGGAGGGGAGTGGGTGGGGGTCACAGGATATGACACACCTTTTAGGGGGGGGACACAATTATAAGAGGGACTTTACCTAACAAATGCAATCAATGTAACCTAATTCTTTGGGTTAGTGCCACTGACAATACTAGGGCTATGATCACCCTTGTCCTGACAATTAAAAAAAAAAAGAATAGGCTCGGCGCCTGTGGCTCAATGGGCTAAGGCGCCAGCCACGTACACCTGAGCTGGCTGGTTCAAATCCAGCCCGGGCCTGCCAGACAACAATGACAGCTGCAACCAAAATAAATGGCTGGGCATTGTGGCAGGTGCCTGTAGTCCCAGCTACTTGGGAGGTGGAGGCAGGAGACTTGCTTGAGCCCAGGAATTAGAGGTTGCTGTGAGCTGTGATGCCACGGCCCTCTATCCAGGGTGACAGCTTGAGGCTCTGTCTCAAAAAAAAAAAAAAGAATAACCTATACATTGGAAAAAAAAAAAAAAAAAAACTAGGCAACAGAAACTACCTGTGACAATGACTAGATATTAGATTTTATTTTATTTTTTTGAGAAAGAGCCTCAAGCTGTCACCCTGGGTAGAGTGCCATGGCATCACAGCTCACAGCAACCTCCTATTCCTGGGCTCAAGCGAGTCTCCCACCTCCGCCTCCCAAGTAGCTGGGTCTACAGGCGCCTGCCACAATGCCCGGCCATTTTTCTGGTTGCAGCCGTCATTGTTGTCTGGCGGGCCCGGGCTGGATTTGAACCCGCCAGCTCAGGTGTACGTGGCTGGCTCCTCAACCCATTGAGCCACCGGCGCTGAGCCTAGATATTAGATTTAATAGGCAGACTTCAAGGTAGTTATTACAAATATGTTCAAAGAACTAAACCAAATTATGAATAAAGAAGCAAAAGAAGATAGGATGACAATTTCAAATCAAATAGAGATCAATAAAGAGATAAAAATTATTTAAAAGAAACAAATGAAAATTATGAAGCTGAAAAGTATAACCACTGAAATGAAAAAAATCCCACTAGTATATTAGTCTCCCAGGGCTGCTATAACAAAGTACCATAAACTGAGTGGCTTAAAGCAACAGAAATTTATTGTCTCGTTGTTCTGTAGGCTAGAAGTCCGAAATCACGGTTTTGGCAAGGCCGTGCTCCCACTGAAGCCTATGGTAGGGGAGTTTTTTCTTGCTTCTTCTAGTTTCTGGTAGCTTTAGGCATGTCTTAGCTTGTGGCAGCATTACTCCTATCTCTACCTTCATCTTCACAGGGCTGTCTTCCCTCTTTGTATCTATAGCCAAATTTGAAACTGAACACTCACCTTTCACCATCAACAAAAATTGACTCTCATTGGATAAAAGATTTAAACTTAAGACATGAAACTATAAAAATTCTTAGAGAGAGTGCAAGGGAAACACTTGAAGAAATTGGCCTGGGAGAATCCTTTATGAGGAGGATCCCCAGGCAATCGAAGCAACACCAAACATACATTCCTGGTATCCAATCAAACTAAAAAGCTTCCGCACAGCCAAGAACATAGAAAGTAAAGCAAGCAGACAGCCCTCAGAATGGGTGAGGATATTTGCAGGTTATGTTTCTGACAAAGGTTTGATAACCAGAATCCACAGAGAACTCAAACTTATAAATAAGAAAGGAACGAATGATCCCATTTCATTGTGGGCAAGAGACTTAAACAGAAGCTTCACTGAAGAAGACAGGCGCATGGCCTACAGACACATGAAAAAATGCTCATCATCTTTAGTCATCAGAGAAATGCAAATCAAAACCACTTTGAGATATCATCTAACTCCAGTAAAAGTAGTCCACATAACAAAATCCCCAAACTACAGATGTTGGCGTGGATGTGGAGGAAAGGGAACACTTCTACACGGTTGGTGGGAATGCAAGCTAATATGTTCCTTTTGGAAAGAAGATTGGAGAATCCTCAGGGATCTAAAGGTAGATCTGCTGTTTGATCCTGCAGTTCCTCTACTAGGCCTATATCCAAAAGACCAAAAATCACTATGTAACAAAGATATTTGCACCGGATTATTCATTGCAGCTCAATTCATAATTGCCAAGACATGGAAGAAGCCCAAGTGCCCCTCGACCCATGAATGGATTCATAAATTGTGGTATATGTATACCATGGAGTACTATGCAGCCTTAAAAAAGATGGAGATTTTGGGCGGCACTGTGGCTCAGAGGAGTAGGGCGCTGGCCCCATATACCAGAGGTGGTGGGTTCAAACCTGACCCAGGCCAAGAAACTGCAAAAAAAGAAAAAAAAAAGATGAAGATTTTACCTCCTTTATGTTTACATGGATGGAGTTAGAACATATTTTCTTAGTAAAGTTTCTCAAGAATGGAAGAAAAAGTACCCAATGTACTCAGTACTTTTATGAAACCAATTTATAGTCACTCACACTTTCATATGAAAGATAAATCACAGCTATAGCCTAGGAAGTAGGAGCGAAGAGGAGGGGTATGGGAGGGGAGGGGGGAGGCTTGATGGAGGGTGGGCAAATGGGGGGACCACACCTATGGAGCATATTGCAAGGGTACATTTCAAAGCTACCAAGTATAGAATATAAATGTCTTAACACAATAATTAAGTAAATGAGGTGAAACCCTATATTAACTAATTTGATGTAAGCATTCCAAATTGTACATAAAATCAGCACATTGTACCCCATAAATGCATTAATGTATACATGATCTATGTGTATAAGACTTAATAAAAAAAATTTCCTCTTCTTTTTTTTTACCTCTTCTTATAAAGACACCAATCATATCAGATAATTGGTCCATCCTACTCCAGTATGCCCTTATCATAACTAATTATATCTGCAAATGACACTATCCCAAAGAAGATCACATTCTGAAGTATCGGGTATTACAACTCTAACATATTCTTTTAGGGGATCACAATTCAGTGTGTAACAATTGGTAAATGTAAAACCACAATCAATCACAAAAAAACAGAATAAATGCTCCTTTCCTCTAGGACTACATTCACCCTTGACCTGACTCAGGGCAGAGAGATACCACATCAGGAGAGGCAGGCCAAGGAGATCTGGAGCTGCTGCCTTTTCCTCCAGTGAGTGCTCAGCTCCTAAAGTGGGACTGTTACTCAGAAGCATGCCATTGTCTTTGATTCCAGCACCAGAGCTGTGGTTCATTTCCATATCTTTCTTATCTTAACTGATTTAAAAAGCAATTATATAAAACTATATGTGTGTGTGTGTGTGTGTATAAAATGCATTGTTGGGCCTGTACCATACACACCAGTCATATACAGAGTGTCCCAAAAGTTGCCTCTAAAGTCGCCATACATAGGGAAAATGGGAAATTGTAGCTTAAATGTACCTTTATTCATAAAGTATTCATTAAAAATTTTACAAAGAGGTGGTCAACACATAGAGAATATTTTGTAAATATATGTTGTCTACAAGATACACTCTTTAAATTCAAAGATACAAAGATATTGAAATAAAACGATAGAAAAAGATACATTGTGCAAATGACAACCTTGATAAAGCTGGAGTAGCTATATTGCTTTCAGACAAAATATACTTTAAAACAAAAAAGTTACTAGAGATATGGGGAGACATTTTATAATACTAAAAGGATCAATATATCAGGAAGATATAACTATAACCATACATGCAACTAAAAACAGAGCAACAAAATACACAAAGCAAAACTGACAAAAATGAAGAAATAATGAGCAATTTAACAATATAAGTAGGAGAGTTTAATACCCTACTTCCAATAATAAACAAAACTAAGCATAAGATCAATTTTACACTTTAAGAAACCAGAATAATAAGAAGAAACTAAACCCAAAACTAGCAGAAGGAAGAAAGTAATAAAGAACACAGGTAAATGAAGTAGGGAAACAAAAGCGAGAACCAATGACACCGACAATTGGTTATTTGCCAAGATTAACAAAAATTGAGAAACTGTTAGCTAGATTGACCATGAAAAAAGAGAAAGGACTTAAGTTACTAAAATCAGAAATGGAAGTAGGGACATTACTACCAACCTGACAGAAATAAAAAAGATAAGAGAATACTGTAAACAGTGTGCACCAACAAATTAGAAAACCTATATGAAATGGAAAAATTCTTAAAAATGCAAACTCCCAAAAACTGACTCAAGAAACAGAAAATCTGAATAGACACATAACGAGTAAAGGCATTGATTTAATCAGTAATTAAAAAATCTCCCTGTAAAGTCCAGGATCCAATGGCTACACTGCTGAATTCTACCAGTTACCTAAGGAAGAATTATTACCAATTCTTCTCAAATTCTTTAAAAAATTGATGAGGTAGGAGCACTTCCTAACTTACTATATGAGGCCAGCATTACCTTGATATCAAAGTAAAAGACATCATAAGAAAAGAAAACCACAGCTCAATACACCACATTAATAAAGAAAAAAGACCATATTATCATTTGAAATGATGCAGAAAATAAAAACATTAGATTAAATTCACACTTTCTCTAATAAAAACACTCAACAAATTAAGAATAGAAGGAAATTTCCAAAACATATAAGGGGCATATATGAAAAACCCAAAAGCTAAGATACTCAATGGTCAAAAACTGAAAACTTGTCTCCTTAGACAGGAAACAAACAAGGATGCCCTCTCTTGCTACTTCTATTCAACACTGTACTGGAAGTTCTAGCCTGAGCACTCAGGCAAAAATAAATATAATGAAATGAAATAGGAAAGAAGGGAAGACAAATTCATCCAAATAGTTAGGAAAGAAACAGTAAAACTATCTCTATTCACAAATGACATGGTCTCACATATACAAAATCCTTTAAAACCCACAAAAAAATTAGAACTAACAAATGAATTCAGAAAAGTTATAGGGTACAGCATCAACATACCAAAATCACTTGTATTTCTATATGTTAGCAATGAACCATCCAAAAATGATATTAAGGAAACAATTCCACCATTTATAAATAAATTTAACCAAGGAGGTGTGAGATTTATACAAAAGTCATAAAACACTGCTAAAATAAATTAAAGAAGTCTAGATAAATGGAAATATAATCTAAGTTAATGGATTGAAAAACTAAACATAGTTTTAAGATGTCAATTCTACTCAAAGCTATCTTCAACTTCAATGTAATTTCTATTTTTTTTTTTTTGAGACAGAGTCTCACTTTTTTGCCCTTGGTAGAGTGCTATGGCATCATAGCTCACAGCAACCTCAAATTCTTGGGCTCAAGCAATCCTTTTGCCTCAACCTTCTGAGTATCTGAGACTATAGGCATCCACCACACCACCAGGCTACTTTTTAGAGACAAGATCTCGCTCTTGCTCAGGCTGGTCTTGAACTCGTGAGCTCAAGTGGATCCACCCGCCTTGGCCTCCCAGAGTGCTGGGATTATTCAACTTCCAGTGGCCTTTTTTGCATAAATGAAAGAACTAATCCTAAAATTCACATGGTCTTCCAAGGGATTCCAGATAAAAATCACTCTTGGAAAAGAATAGCCAAGTTGGAGGACACACACTTCCATATTTCTAGTTATACGACAAAACTATAGTAATCAAAACTATATGATACTGGCATAAGATAGACATAGACAAGTGGAATTAAACTGGGAGTACAGAATGAAATTCATACATCTATTGACAACTGATTTTCAACAAGAGTGTCAGTATCATTCAATGGGAAAAGAACAGTCTTTTCAACAAATATAATAGTTCTTGAACAACTGTCACATGCTAAAGCGGTGGTTCTCAACCTTCCTAATGCCGTGTCCCTTTCACACAGTTCCTGTGGGTCACAACCCACAGGTTGAGAACCGCTGTGCTAAAGGATAAAGTTTAGTCCTGTCTTACATCAACATAAGAACAATGGATGAAAGAGCAAAATATAAGAGCTAAATCTATAAAATTCTTAGAATAAAACATATAGGTCAATTATCATGACCTTGGATTTGGCACTAGTTTCTTAGATATGACATCAAAAGCAAAAGCAACAAAAGAAATACTTAGTAGATATGTGTATAAATTCAACTTAATAAAAATAAATAGACACTACCAAGAGAGTGAAAGGAAAGTGCACAGAATTGGAGAAAATATTTATAAGTCAGATATCCAATAATAGTCTAGTATCCAGAATATTAAAAAAAAATAATCAATTACAACTCAACTATAAAAAGACCAATCACCTACCCAGGTGTTGTAGCAGGTGCCTATAGTCCCAGCTACTTGGGAGGCTGAGGCAAGAGAATTGCTTAAGCCCAAGAGTTTGAGATTGCTGTGAGCTGTGACACCACAGCACTCTACCAAGGGCAACATAGTGACACTCTATCTCAAAAAAAAGAAAAATAAAAAAGACAAATTATCCAATTATAAATGGGCAGATGATCTGAATAGATATGTCTCCACAGAAAATATACAAATGGCCAACTAACACATCAAAAGATGTTTAACATCATTAAGTCATTAAGGAAAGGCAAATTAAAATTACAATAAAATGCCATGTCAAGGCCACAGGGAAGGTTATAATGAAAATGACACTCAATAAAAAGTATTGATAAGGATGTGAAGCGATGGTACAGATATGTTGGAAAACAATCTGGCAGTTCTTCAAAAGGTTAAATATAGAGTTACTCTGTGACCCAGAAATTCCACTCCTAAGCGCCAAAAGAATTGATAACATATATCCACATGAAAACTTATCAATTTAAAGGTTTATCGACTGATGAATAAATAAACTTACAAAATGCAATGAGAGCAAAGAATTGAATATCATTTTGCAAGAAAAGGCATGATATATTGATATATCGTACAACATGGATAACTCTCAAAAAACATTCTGCTAAATGAAAGAAGACATATTGTCTAATATCATTTACATGAAATGTCCAAAATAGGCAAATCCGTAGAGACAAAAAGTAGATTAGTCATTGCCTAGTACTGAGAAGTAGGGGAGTAAAGAAATCTGCAAGATTGAGGGTCACAGCGAAAGGGGACAATGTTTATTTTGGGGATGATGAAAATGTTCTAAATTTGATTGATGCTTTCACAACTCTTTAAATATAGTAAAAACTATGGAATTACACACTTTAGATGGGTAACTTTATGGTATATAAGTTACATCTCAATAAAGTTGTTTAAATATTTTAATTAAAACCAGACTACATTTTTAGTATAAATCCATTTCAAAAATATATTAGCCCCGACTCTTACTCTTATACAAGTAACAAATAATTGTGGATTAAATTTGTTCAGGTTAAGTAGCCCCTCTCTTGGGGCTGCCCTCGGTCAACATCAAGCTTGAAGAGGTGAACAGAGCTGTCCTGTGGGCACAGCTGACAGGCTGTGGCTCCACGGCTGAAGCACAGTGGGCAGGTGAGAGCCCAGGTGAGAAGGGGTTTCATCTCCACCCTCTTCCCAATCCTCTGGAGACTTCCAGGACCTCTCCATACTGAATGGAGCTGAAGCCCTGAGTTTCCTTTTCCATCCTTGACCAATTTATTCTCCATGGTGCATGTTCTAGTCTAGTGGCTGCCTAACTCTTACATTTCCCCCTTTTTCTCCTTTGCCCAGTCCCTGGATAAGTTTTAACTACTTTGCAACTGCCAGCCTTCAGACTCTCTGCAGCAGGGATCACTTGCAGTTAGGAGACCTGGGCTCCAGTTTACTTTCTTCACTTTCTCCAATTTACTTCCTTAGCAGGTCACCTCACTTCTCTGAGCTTCAGCTTCCCCATCTATAAAGTGAAAATAACAATTCCTACTTATGAGACTGTTTTGAAGAGTCAAGGAGATAGTATTAACATACAATATTTGAAAGTATCTGCTGACTTGAATCCAACATCTTGTCCCACATAAAGTGAAGCCATTCACTGTACAGGCAGGCCTTGGTTCCAAGCGAGAGAGGTTCTGTAGATTTGTTCTTAAGTTGAATTTGCATGTAAGTTGGAACAGGTACATTTACCTACGACCTGTAATAGCCTCCATTCGTAAGTGCAAGTCACATGTCAATTGGATGTTTGTAATTTGGGCGACTGCCTGTACCAGATAACAGCAACTAACTGCCTTTGGGCAGAAATTAGGAAACAAAGAAAGATGCAGAGAGCAAAGGAAGGACTGGATTATATTCCCAGGCTCATGCCTATGCATAGCACACCCAGGAATGTTGCTACCCAATTCCACACTATGCAGTTTTGGGGGCAACCCACTGAACAGCTCATGCAAAATAACATGCCCCCCAACTCATCCCCATTGCTACCCAGCAATGGCCCATCTCAGCCACATGAATGATGGCTGAAGCGAGCCAGCAAGTGTTGTGCCCTGTATGGCTTTCTCCTAGTCCCAAGGACTTTTATTGTTCCCACCCATGCAGTGAGCTGCAAAGGAAGGATTTCATAAGGAAATTATGCCAGGTTACCAGGATTGGCTATCACTTCTAGTTTGGGTTAGCTGGTCCTTGAGCCAGCCAACATCCTGGCTAAGTCGATTTAGCTACTTGCGGTATCAGATCAAAGTGTGGTGGGAAGGAGGTTGAAAACACTCAATTACAGTGAGGCTCTGGGGATTATCACTGATTTATAGTTCTCTGTGCTCTCTGGGACATCCTCAGGGAGCCTTCTGGCTCTAAGTCTGCTGGAATGCAGCCTGCCCTCGCTCCCCACCCCCACCATACAAACATTCCTGAGTCACTGGAGAAACCTCCGTTCCTATTCAAGATCAGTTCAAATGTCACTTCAAGCAGGAAGTTTTCTGGAGTCCCTTGCCCCCACCAGATGTAAGCGTCCTTCCTCCCAACCTCTTTGAGCTGAACTCTTCGTTGTTCATCTCCCAAGGCATTTATCACAACTGTCAGGTGTACCAGTTATTTATGTGCTTGTCCTTATCCTTCCTTCTCTACTATAGTCAGGGATGGAGGCCAATTCAGCTTTGTACTCCCCACGGTGCCTGATGGAGAGTTAGAGTTCATTCAGTTAGTCAGCAGATATTTACTGAGCACCTACTGTGGGTACTTTCTGAGTACTCAGGAGGTAAATACCCTGGACCTACTCAGATCCCTGTTACCATCTTAAATTCCTTTCAGAGAGCATTCCTTTTCCATCTTATCCTGGGGACTGGCAGGCAGGCAGAGGATTTCTGAAAAGGGAGGAAGTAATTGGCCCTCTTCCCTTCCTGCAGGGAGTTATAAAACAGCTTGGGGTTCATGCTTCTTTCTTAATGACTGTGTAGCTCAGCTCACTGCTACCCCAATCTTGCCCACTGGAGAACTATACCCCAGGGCAACCCGTGAGACACAGAGTGCCAGGTAGAGTTCTCTCTTACTCTGAAGATTCCCACCCTTTCCTGCCGACCTTGTGCTCCCACCACTGGAGTTACTGAACATTTGCCCATGCCTGGTACCTACCAGGAGGCTGGTACAATACAATGAATTACACGCCCAGAGAGCTTCTGATTTCTAAAAACCTGCAGTCTAAGAAAACTTAAGGCTCCTGTTCTAAGGCCTGATTTGGTGATTTAGGAAGTCAGAGGAACCAGTTATTTTGAACCCTTACCCCCACCAGAAGCCTGAGAAGGTGAGCTATGGCTCCCAGATTTAGTCAGGAGGAAAGCAGGACTATCTTGGCTGCAAGGACCCTTCCTTACTCAAGCCAGCAACATGGGGAGAACTAAGCCTATATTGTTGGGAACGTTATATTTGAATGGATGGGGGGGGCAGTGCCAAGAGCATTAGATTAGAGTCAGGGCTGGATTTGCATCCCAGACCAGCTACTTATTAGCTGGGCAACTCTGAGTACATCGCCTTTCCTTTCTGAGACTTGGTTTCCTTATCTGTAAAATGGAGTAAATAATACATTCAGAAACCTCAGAACCTGACAGCACTCTGACCACCAAGCCAGGACTCTTCCAGAAAGTAATTTAGGACATGAGAAAGCAAAGAAGATAGATTACACTTCTGTTATGCTTGTTAAAAACTTCTACTTAGAAAGGTTGTGCCATAGAAAGGTTCCGTCACCCAGACTGATGGAATGTTTGAGGTCTTCTTGTCCAACCACCTAGTTTTATTGATGGAAAAACTGAGTCTCAGAGAGGACAAGGTCTGCCCAGGATCACCCAAACAACACAAGGCCAGAGAAGCATCCCTAAAACAAGCGCTGCCAAATCTGGCTATCAAGAAGAACTGAGTTCTGAGGCTCTGCTGGGCCCCAGTACTCAAAATCCAAGTTCACTGCTCCTGAGTGATTTCCAACCTAAGAATAACCCAGTAACAATAAACCATGTTCTTTCCCTCACTTCAGTCTATGGCAGTGGTTCTCAACCTTCCTAATGCCATGACCCTTTAATGCACTTCCTCATGTTGTGGTGACCCCCAACCATAAAATTATTTTCATTTTGAAGTAGTAATGAAAATAATTTTATGGTTAGGGGGGGATCACCACAACATGAGGAACTGTATTAAAAGGTCGCAGCATTAGGAAGATTGAGAACCACTGGTCTAAAAAAGACTGACCAACAAGAGGAAACTTTTTTGAGTGATGGAAATATTCATTACTGTGACTGTAGTAATGGTTTCCCAGGTGCATACATATGACAAAACTCATCAACCCATATATTTCAAATATGTCTCATTTAGTAGATGTCAATTTTACATCAATTATGTAAAAAAATAGAGGAGGGGAAAACCCAAATATTGAGCTGAGAAAGAGCTTAACAGGGCTTGAGTCTAATGCAGCCTCCAATTTGCTTCATTGTTCAAGATCAGCATTCCCTCCCTCTTGTTTTATGGATGTACCACAGGCAGTTTTCTTAGAAGCTGTCATCTTTGGGGCCTCCTGGAGCTCTGGGGCTTCTCTCTGCTGCTCAGGTTCTGCAAGCCTGGGGCTCACAGGGCAAGTTCCTCAGGCTATGTTCTGTTCTTTGGTTCACCCATGTGGTACTCCATGGTAAGCTAGGGATACTCTCAGGACTAACTTTTCTGACTTCCTTCTAAGGATTCACAGAAAAATTACCGCCTGAATTGAATGAAAACTTAAAAAAAATTAGGAGTCAAGGAAACAGATTAATTGAAGTAACTTGAAAGCTTCCCAACACTTCCCTCTACAGCCATCCTACTCCTACCCCTGTCATTTTCTCTCCCTTTACATCTCTCAGAGGGGACACATATGTGCTGCCTAAGATTAGCTTCCAAGTCCCAGAACTGGCATTCCTAGGTCAATAAATGCTTTTGGGGAATTGATCATGTGCAAGGTTGGGCCCTGTGGGAAGCAAAGATAACTAAACCACTTCTCTGCCCTCCACATAACTTCTCAGCCTTTGAGTAGATATAGGCAGACTTGGACACAAATAAATCCTGTGCTGGGCAAAAAGTAGTGCATGCCATGAAGAATCTAAAGTGCCGCAGTGTTGTACAAAGAGGGAATGCTTACTTTTGCTCAGGACATCAGGGGAGCCTTCATGGGGGAGGTGCCACTGAGCTGAGCCCCAACGGATGAGTCATTTCCTTAACCAATAAGAAACAGCATTTGGATTGTATTTCACATTTTGGAAAGGATTTTTCATATCATTCTGTCTCATCATTGGAACCATTCGACAAGGTAGGTGAACTATATAATTAGTCACCTTTAAGAGAGAAATGAACTGAAGCTCATAGAAGATGAGCCTGGTCAATATGCCATTCAACCCAGGGCTTCAGAGTTGAGCTCTATTCCTACTCCATGAGGCTGCTTAATAGGCAGAGGTGAGAGAAACATGGAGGCCATAAAGCTAGGGGGTGGGGGCATGGTGAGTATTTTGGTCAGCAGGAAAACGAGGATTGTGTAAGGAAGTGGTAGGTAATAAGACTGGAAGGGGAGAGACCAACTTGTTGGTTCCCTGAAATGCCACACAAGGTCTGTATATTTATCTATTATGTATCAACTTTATTTTATGAGAATAAGGTTAGAATCAGTGATTGGAAGGGAGGGAGGGACAAAAGCAGTGATGTAAGTGAGGCTGTCTTTGCTTTCATTTCAGGCCCCCAGCAAACCCAACAAACAACACTACGGTGACACTTGCCCCCCTTCAGCCATGAGTAGATTTCCAGAGAAAGCACCTGGTGATACTTACCCAGGTTAAATAACAAAAGCCATTTCCTTCAGAGCAGCTTACTTTTCAGCTCTCATGGAAGGGGCAACAGGGTCAGGGAGCAGAAGGCAGTGAAAGAGAGTAGGAAGATAAAGGGAGGGCCAGGAAGGGAAGTGAGGCTTCAGGCCACATCCTGACAGCCAACAGGGCCCACCCTGAGGCTCTCCAGAGATGCTCTGGCTTGTTTCCCACTAGGACAAATTCAACTTTAATCAATCTGTTTCCCCCTTAAGCTCACTGTTGTTGAAGCCAAAAGAGAAAGCCCCAGTGTTGAGACCTTTTGCTAGTTGTCCAAGCATCAATGGTTGCAGCACACGCCAGGCAGGAAAGGGCAAGTGCTCTCAAAGGTAGTGCAAAGCGCATGGACGTCAAGAAACCTGAAGCAAGTCCTCCTGGCTTCTGCGCCTTTCTTGCTGGGTGATTCTGGGCAAGTTACAGAGCTTCTCTGAGCCTCAGTTTCTTCAGGTGTCAAATGATACATACAAGGCTGGTGTGAGAATTAAAAGAGCTCAGTCTATCAGATTGAAAGCCTAGTGCAGTGGCTGGTTTACAGTAGGGATTTGATAAATACTAGCTTCTTCTGTCCCTTCCTACTGTCCTGGGAAAAGTCCACCAGGGAATGCTCACAATACAGTGGAGCGAGGAATAGTTTCACAAGCAGAAGGAGAGAAACCTACTTCTCTAGAAGTAGATTTCCCTAGAGCAAAAAATATTTATGAATGCTTTCCATATAATGCTTTGGAAAGGTATGGGCTGGGACAATGTGAAGCAAAAGGATAAAAAATGGAAAAATCCTCTTTCTGGAAGGTCTAGGCTTGGAGTTATAGGTAAACTACTGAACTAAAAAAGATTCTTCCAAAGAATAGAAATCTGAGGTACATCGTTTCTACCTTGAGTTTTGACAAGGAAAGCATTACAAGAAGCTAATGAACACTGGGCACAGTGGCTCATGCCTGTAATTCTGGCACTCTGGGAGGCCAAGGTGGATAGATTGCTTGAGCTCAAGAGTTTCAGACCAGCCTGAGGAAGAGCAAGACTCCGTCTCTAAAAACAGCCTGACATTGTGGCCAATGCCTGTAGTGCCAGCTATTAAGGAGGCAAGAGAATCGCTTGAGTCCAGGAGTTTGAGGTTGCTGTGAGCTGTGATGCTACGACACTCTACCCAGGGCAACATAGTGAGACTCTGTCTCAAAAAAAAAAGAAGCAGCTAATGAGAAAATAAAATCCAGTTAATAGTCCAGTTATCTGGGGTCAAGGAGGAGCCTATTAGTAGACCTACTGAAAGAGGGGACAGAAAAATCTATTCTATGCTTAGACTTTCCTTGCAACCAGAGAACATCAGAGATCCACAAAAGAGAAGGCCCCTGGGACTGAATGCTGGTAATTCCTGTCACACAGCCTTTTGGCAACTCTCTCTCTTTCTCTTTATCTCTCTCTTTTAAGGGAGAAGGTCTCACTGTTGCCTAAGTTGTGCAATGGCATGATTATAGCTCACAGCAACCTCAAACTCTTGGGCTGAAGTGATCCTCCTGTCTCAGCCTCCCAGGTAGCTAACACTACATGCCTGGCTAATTTTTTGTGTTGTTGTTATTATTATTATTATTATTTTAGACAGAGCCTCAAGCTGTCACCCTGGATAGAGTGCCGTGGCATCACAGCTCACAGCAGCCTCCAATTCCTGGGCTCAAGCGAGTCTCCTGCCTCTGCCTCCCAGGTAGCTGGGACCACAGGCGCCCGAGACAACGCCTGG
>CAUYRH010045566.1:0-20350 GCA_963574655.1 Perodicticus potto
TAAAAATTCAGAGCTACCATTCCATATATGACTGCCCCAAGTTACGATATTAGCAAGAGTCAGAAGTGAGATTTGAACCCAGGTAACCTATGCACAAAGCCCATGTTCTTACCCAATGTGCTGCACTGCTGGTGACAGTCATGGCTGAGTCCCCCACAGTCAGTGTGGGCAGACGCAATACAAAGTGTAGAGAGAATGAAGATGCAGATTGGCCCCAAGCCTAGGAGAACACCTGGCATTAAGCTCAGCAGATGTGGCATCACACTGCTAAAACAAGCTCCTGCTGTGTACCCAGCCATCATGCTGCACAAGACCAGATCTACCCAGAGCTCAGATAACTCCCTAATCATTTTCACAAAGAGCCACTGCAACATGAGGTCCCCCATGGGGGCATGCTGACATCCCAGACACTGCCTGTGAGTTACTTATACCTTTATCCCTAAGGTCACAAGATGGGTGAAGTGAATTTTTAAATATGTGGGCGACAAATCACTTCAACTGTTGTCTAAAGGTGATTCTTAAAGATGTGCAAATTCCAAATTTACACAAAAGGCAACAAGAGTATCCCAAGTAAAACACACACTAGGCTATACTGGAAGTCAACAAGAAATTGAGCTTCATAAAAAGAACGTTTCAAATGTCCACTGAAAGTATGACTATCTGTCATAATTCATCTAAACACCCACAATATCCATTCCCTCTCCCAGCACCCACCCTGGTAACTCACACAGCAGAGCTCTGCACTAGTGGTTTCGATGTGAAGTGAAGGAAGGAATAATTTTTGATAGGGTTAAAGTCAAAGATTCCACCAATAATAACATCCCCTGGCTGCTCAAAGCACTGCCTGGGTGCCCCAGGATCTGGTGAACTGGGGGCAGGCATGCAGCTCAGGACACCAAGCAGCACACAGAGGGCTGTGCCCTGCAGATGTTGGGGCTGGAGAGCACACTGGCTGGGCATTCTCTTCCAAAGAAGCCTACCTTCCCAGGAAGCCTTGAGAAAGGCTTTGGCAGACAAAATATTAAGTGGCTGCTGTTTTTGTCACAAGTCATGCCACTTGATGTTTCCTTCTCTTGGGTTTTCACCCTCCTCAACTTGGACTCAATGGGTGCTCCTGGGATTTCTAATTAAAGGTTAAGTTCTTGTGCCCTCAGGGTATGAATTTCCAGTGAATTAAATCCACAGATATTATCTGAATTTAGGCTATCTACATATGAATTCTCAAGAGTCCCTAAATCCCAGGACAGTAAAACATTTTTCCTTACTTTGACTTGGTAATTCTGCTTCTAGGTATTCTCTCAAGAAGAAAAACACAACCAGAGATGGTAGATTACAAAGTTTACCCACAAGAGATGTGACAGTGCCTTTAAAGGAGAAAAGGTAGAGTGGGTAAGAGGATGGGACAAATTGGACTATGAAACAAATTGAAAAGCTATGGGCCCATTGAATAAAAATCACATGCAATGAAATCCAAATTTAAATACAAAATTTAAATGTTTTACAAAACACGGTTTCTGAACATCATCACTGTTTTGTATTTGGGCTGGGTGCTTCTTTGTTGGGAGAGGTCCAGTAAGGGCTAAGAGACAGAGTAGGGCAGTGTGTGTGTCCTGGAAAGTCACCAAGAACACCACAGCTGACTAAAACTGGGAGCCCCGAAAGAGTCTTGAGCAGACTGAGAAGATGTACATGTATTATCTAGTTTTTGTGGTGAGATTTGCTGTGTTACCTAGGCTGGTCTCAAACTCCTGGCCTCAAGCCATACTCCCCACTCAGCCTCTCAAAGTACTGAGTCATAGGAATATAGGAGTCAGCCACAATGCTCAGCCTACATTACGGTTTTACCTCCTTACCACTCCCCTTCCCTTCCCTTCCCTTCCCTTGGTCTTGCTCTGTCACACAGGCTGGAGTGGAGTGTTGTCATAGTTCACTGCAGCCTCAAACTCCTGGGCTCAAATGATTCTCTTGCCAAGGCTTTCAGAGTAGCTGGAATGACCAGAGTGGGCCACCATGCCTAGGAAAGCTTGCTTTTTTCTTTTTTGTAGAGACAAGGTCTTGCTATGTTGACCATTCTGGTCTTGAATTTCTGGCCTCAAGTGATCCTCTCTTCAGCCTTCCAAAGTGCTAGGACTACAGGTTACAGCCACCATGTCAGCTCCTGATTGCACATCTTTATTATAATCTCTGTATATTCATATAGGAATGGCTTAATCTTTAAGAGAAGCCTAAACTGGTGTGATTAATTGGGTAATCAGTCTGCAAGCCCACTGGTGATAGGAGCACGATGGGAGATAGTGCCAGAGATGGCTTCTAGCAAGACCAAGAAAACTCATATATTTGAGGATATATATGACCTATGACACAGCAAATGCATTCATAAATTTTTCTCTAATGGAAATTCATGCTCACTTAAGGACTGAGTGTATCCCCTCCAACTTCATGTGCTAAAGCCCCGATGTCGGGAAGATGGAGAGGTCCTCATGATAGCACTAGTGGCCTTGTAAGTAAAAGAGATCTCTCCATGTCCCGCACCATGCACTCACCAAAGAAAGATCATTGAGGACACAATGAGAAGGTAGCTGTCTGCATCCTAAAGAGGAAGCCCCCACCAGCCTCTAATCCTTCTGGCATCTTGATCTTGGACTTTCAACCTCCAGACCTGTAAGTAAATTTTGGTTATTTAAGCCACCTATGATGTTTTGTTATGGCAATATAATCAGGCTAATACACAATGAGATCTTTTCAACATATCTCATTATGGCATTATTTGTATCACCCAAACAAGGATGATACAAATTAACAGGATTATTAAATGTGATCTCATATAATCATATTGCAAGTAATGTGAAGGAAGTAATCACTAACACTTATAGAAATGACTCTAAAAATATAACATAAGTAAAATAGAAATAGCATTTAATTCTCACATACTATTCAAATCAATTCAAGTAACATTTCTATGAAGCAAACCTATACTATAATATAGAGATGCATACATAGGTCATAAAAAGTGTGAAGAATACAAAGAAAGCATTTAAAGGAATAATACCCAAATTGACAGTTAATTTTAGAGCAGACATAGGGGTTATACTGTATTGTTAAAAGATAGTGGTGTACTTTTACCTTAGGGGATTGCATAGGTGCTCTTAATTTGGGGCATTATATAGGTGTACTATTAATACTTCATAAAGATATACATTTCATATTTTATTCACTCTTTTGTATGAGTTATGCAATAAAAAGGATTTGAAAATAAACACCTGTGGCTCAACGGGCTAAGGCGCCAGCCACGTACACCTGAGCTGGCGGGTTCCAATCCAGCCCAGGCCCACCAAACAACAATGATGGCTGCAACCAAAAATAGCCGGGCGTTGTGGTGGGCGCCTGTAGTCCCAGCTACTTGGGAGGTGGAGGCAGGAGACTCGCTTGAGCCCGGGAGTTGGAAGTTGCTGTGAGCTGTGATGCCACAGCACTCTATCCAGGGTGACAGCTTTAGGCTCTGCCTCAAAAAAAAAAAAAAGGAAAGAAAAGAAACACATGCCATGGATGCTGTAATGAATAGTAGAAATTTTGATGAGAAAGAAGGTATTTACATGATTTCAAAGTGTTTCTGTAAGGTACTTAATTACATCAAAAGTGGTAGCTCTGCAATGGAGAACCAAGTTGCCACCATCTAACAGAGTGGTCTCAGTTAACTCCGCAGTTGTCTTTTGTTATGACACACTGAGGACACATCACTTTCATGATATCATTCTAAAAATGTGTAACCAGAATCTGATTGGGAGATAATATCAGATAAACCCCCAGTGGGAGATATTGTACAAATAAATGGCTCGGACACTTTAAAAATTCAAGGAAAGGAAAAGAAAAGAAAATATTAAGATCAGGAATGACAAAGGACTGAGAAACTCTATCCAGGGGACTTTTTCCTCATTAGTTAAGGAAATGGATGAACAAACAATATCTGCTCATCCCACAGAATGGGCCATCTGGTTACCGTATGAATGCCTCGTTCATACAGAGACTGTCCTAATCTCTTACTTCAGACTATACAGCCTCTCTCTGTGCCAGATATCAGCTCCAAGGCCTCACACCAGACATGGGGGGATTCACCCAAACAGAGAACAAGTACCAACACCTCAAGACAGAAACTGGAAGTACAGGGAGATCCTACTTCTTAACTTTGACCTGGTAAGTCTCCTTTCATGATTACTTCCTGAATTATTTATTCCACTGGGGTTTGCAAAGTGGTGATTTTCTAATTTGACCAGGTTTCTCTCATGTTAGAGGGTATCCTGAAAAAGATAACTTTTCTTTCTCCCACCTCTTCTACATCCTTTCTAGTATTCATGTGTCATCGGGGATTCTTTCTTTATTCACATGTAATATGAATCACTGTATTGTGTTTAAACTTCAGCTAAGGTATCTCTTTAAGAAGAATGATTGCCTTTACTGCCAGATGTGAGGCACTTCCTTGCTTTCGACACAAGAAAATACTCAAATTTCATATTATTTCTCTTTTATGGCCTTTGAATCCACCACGTTTCTCCAAGAAACCCTGCTTTTATATAGTGTGGAATGGTAGTTATAAGTAT
The DNA here is from genome assembly GCA_963574655.1 of Perodicticus potto. NCBI lineage: Eukaryota > Metazoa > Chordata > Mammalia > Primates > Lorisidae > Perodicticus > Perodicticus potto. Next base: position 4,596 of record CAUYRH010045566.1, read on the forward strand.
TTTCTCCTAGACATTGAAACATAGATCAGTTCATACTAAAATCACAAACTCAGACACCACATGCTTCCTCCTCACCTCCCCTGTTCCCTGCACGTATGTAGTTCATCCTGCATTGAATCTCACTTCCTGAAATGTATCTACTCATCTGTTCCGTTCTACAAATACAAACAAAACAGTTCCAAAATTACTTCACCAGTGGCATTACCAACTAATGCTATTAAAATTCATTTTTTATTCACAGTTCTGAAAAAGAAATTTAATTTTAGAGAAGGGGTCTTTGCGGTGTTGACCAGGCTAACTTGAACTCCTCATACACATTTCATTTTATGTGTCAGTTATTTAAGTGTGTAAAGTCAATAAACTAACTTCCAAAGATACGTAAATGATCCTGAGATTATCAGTTTCTTAGAAAGTTAGATCTATATGTTTCTCCTGGTTTTCATATAAATTATGTTTCACTCCCTTCTACATTGTTTTCATTTTTGAATATGTACAATTTGCACATGGTTCAAAAGTCACACTTACATAAAAAGATAGACAAAGGGAGGTTTCATTCCTATCTCATTCCCATGTATGCCCTAGAAGTAACCTTTTTCCAGTGTTGTTCCTGTGTTTCTTGCCCCAAAGATTTAACACTGTATACATTCATTTAAACTTTGCTAGTTGCAATATTTAGTGATAACATGGATTCAACTTCTGCTGTTGTACTGAGAAGTAACAAGGTATATTTCATGGTTGTTAAACTTTGCATTTTTCATTACTAATTAGGCTTATCATCTTATTCTTATTTAATACTTCATCAGATTTTGCGTCTCAAAGTACCTGTCTGTATCTCATTCCTCACAGCTCACAGCAACCTCCAATTCCTGGGCTCAAGCGAGTCTCTTGCCTCCGCCTCTCAAGTAGTTGGGACTGCAGGCGCCCGCCACAACGCCCAGCCATTTTTTGGTTGCAGCCATCATTATTGTTTGGCGGGTCCGGTCTGGACTCGAACCCGCCAGCTCAGGTGTACGTGGCTGGCACCTTAGCCCGCTGAGCCACAGGCGCCAAGCCATTTTTCTCAGATTTTTAAAATTTTATTGATTTACAGACATGCTTTAACAAACTTCTTACTCACTGGATATTCAGGTTTTGCTTATGGAAATTATCTGTGTAATTTAGCAATATCGCATTGCTGTATTTTCTCAGATATATTGTTTAAGTTGTATTGATTTTCAGGAGTGCTTTACACAATTCTTGTATAAATTCCACACCATGAATAAACATCAGAGTCTCTCTATGCAGATCATGTACCATGGGGTCCTTCTGGGAGTGCTTTCTCAGGCTTCCTCTTTATAGCCTGGAGGGCATTTCTTTCTGGATGAAGGAGGATCACATAGCACTTGGGAGCAAAGATGCAGCCAAGCAGCCCAGCGCTGAAGGCCACAATGGAGAAAACCTCCACAGCCACCATGGCCTTGCCCTGGGTGCTGTGGTAGCTGGGGAGGAAGGCCACCCGGATGCTGCAAGACACCAGCATACTGAAGGTGAGGAACTTGGCCTCGTTGAAGGAGTCAGGCAGGTTCCTCGCTAGGAAGGCAACATCAAAGGTGTGCAGGACCAAGAAGCCCAGATAGCCCAAGACACAATAGAAGGCAGTGATAAAGACCTCGTCACACTGGAGATAGATGTGGCTGGACATGGCCCGTGGGTCCTCCGCCAGAAAGGGAGATGTCCCTAGCCAGATCCCACAGAGGGTCACTTGGATGAGGGAGCAAAGGAGCACAATAGAATGTTGTGTTCTGGGGACCCAGCAACCTTCTGGTCCTGCTTGCTGGCCTGGTCATCTGGAAGGCCATGACCACAGCGAGCATCTTGGCCAAAACAGAGGACATGGCCGCAGTGAACCCAAGTGCAAATGTGACCTGTTGGAGGAGGCAGGTGGCAGGGGAGGGGCAGCCGAGGAATAGCAAGGAGCAGAGGAAGCAGAGCGTGAGGGACACCAGAAGGGGGTAGCTCAGGGTCCGGTTGTTGGCCTTCACTATGGGGGTGTCCCGGTGCTACACAAATACCACAAGGACCAGCACCAAGACGGCTGACAGGGACAAGACCACACATGCCAGAGCCAGGCCTAAGGGCTCATCAAAGGCCAGGAAGGCCTCCTCTTTGGGAAGGCAGTGCTCCCTTTTCTTGTCTGGGTGGTGGCCTTCAGGACAGAGTGTGCACTGTTCCATATCTGAAAGGAACAAAAGGATGTCACTGTCCTTGACAGAGTATCATACAGTGGGTGAGATTCTATTACCAGGGCTCCCGAGGCCACAGCTTAGTTTTCTTAGATTTGGTTGTTTTAAGTGTGTGCATACGTGTTTTAAAGGAAAATGTAAACAATTCACCACATTTTTCAATAATGTTGGGGACAAGGTATCCTGGAGAAACTTCTCCTATAGTGTATGAAATAATTATGGCTTTTATTCCTCTGTCTCTTTCTTGCTATCTACATACACACACAAAATCTACCTACTTCCCTAGATCTAGAAATCTACCCATAGCTATACATATAAGTACGGACACAAAGTCATCCCTTGGTGTTCATGGGAGATTGGGTCCAGAACCCCTATATATACCAAAATCCATACCTTTTTAATCTTATATAAAATGGTGTAGTATTTGTCTATAAGCCACACACATCCTCTCATGTGCATCAAATCACCTCTGTTACTTATTAGTACCTAATGCAATATAAATTCTATGTAAAGAGATGTTATACTATGTTGGCTGTTTTATTAGTAATATTTTATTTGTTAAAAAATATTTTCCATCCACACTTGGTGGAATGAGCAGATGTGCAACTGTGGAGATGGAGTGCCGACCGTACGCCCATCCCTGTCAGTGAGGTCTGAGTTCAAAGATGGGTAAGGGAAACCCTCAGAAGCCCCAGTGAGGTGAAGTCCTTAATCCAGATGTGAGTGATGCTGACAGTGTCTGTAGCATCACCTGCCATCCCTAGTGACCTCACATAGAGAGGAAGACAAATGCAGACATCTCATGAGAGATGTCATCACATGACATCTCATGGCCCCATAGTGAAGGCCAACAACCGAAGCCAACATGAGGTCACTTGGCAGGATGAGGATAGCCATGTGTAGTGAGGGACATCAATTATCTATGCTCTCTGAGACCACAGGGACCAAACACTGACCAGAGAAAACACAGAACTAAGGAACAACAGTGATCAATGGCAGAAAGACATCCAGCACCATCATAACAGAAAAGGCTGTAGCTGCTGCAATCATTTTATGCCAATCAGAACAAAAAACACTCATGTATTTCAACAAAGATGACACTGAGTATGTCAATCAAAGAGCAACACCATCCCAGTGACCTGGCAGATGTCTGACTGAATCACCTCTGGCTTCTAATAATTAAGCTTGAGGTTATTGACTTCCTTCTTGGTCTTCCCCTTCTTGCCCCTCTGTTCTTTCTATTCTGTATTCTTACTGAACTGACAGTCATGGGCTGGGCAAAGCAAGGAGGGCATCTAGGCAGAGGGATAGTTCGTGTGGTCACCAGAGTCTGTGTAGCCTGAGGAGGGTATTCGTGCAGAGAGGGGGATCTCAGGGGTGTCCCAGCAAGGAAAGAACGGTATCTGTTGCCTGGCACAGATAAGGGTTCAGACAGTCTGATAGGGAGAAACACTTGAAGGGGCAACCTGGCAGGGGCATCTGACCATGTGGGGTCCAGAGGGCCTCCACTTGGGGCATAGGTGTAGGCATTAAGAGAAGAGTCTAATTGAGGGTAACTTCCAGTGTAGTGGAAAACACCACCTGGCCACATTAGCCCTGCAGAGCTCTTCCTGGGGACTGTCTCACACTAGAATCTTGGGGAAAATCTGAGCATTTTTCCCTCCATCTAAATCCAAACTGGACAGAGAAAACTTGCTATTTTCCAAGTAGAGACATAAATGGATGATTAAGGAGACTTAGGAAATCCTGGGTGGGGGAGGAACAGGACCTGGAAGGATGGTGGTCTCAGAAGTTGCCCCAAAAGAGATGAGATGAATATCAGGATCCAGGGGAATGAGTTTCAAGTTTTCCTCTCACCTGTTCTATCTGCAAAGCATCCCTCTGCACCGGATCTGCACTCAAAGCAGCAGTGAGGCCAGCCTTACCGTGGGACCTGGCTGGACCCAGGAGGGCAGCTCTCACTGCAAACGGAGCGAGGAAGCTGGGGAAACAGAGTCCTGAATTTATATTGTCGTGTGTCTGAGAGAAACAATCTCAAAACCTTTCTTCCTTGTCACAACTCTCTTGATTCTCCTCTTTGTAGGAGTCAGGGCTATAATTTAGGATATTTTGGCTACAACTAAGAGAAATATCAAGACTAAGCTTAAATAATCAGGAAAGTTTTTGACAGATGGCTGTAAAGTCAAGATACTTTTCATGTTTCAGAAAATCAAACACATTTTCACTATCCTATCTTTATATTCTAATTGGCTTTTCTCATGGTGAGAAAATGATACTAAGCTTTTACAGTCTTCATATCCATGGACCATGATGTTCCCAGAGGAAAGAGAAGATCTATGTTAGAAACATTAAGGGAGAGGACTGCAGGTTTTCATAACTTGGACTTATGGTTTTAGCGGGCAAGGCATAGATACAAAAGACTCTGTGCCTAAGACATAAACACAAGACCATGTCTCCACAGCAGTTTAGACCCCCTAATGTTTTAACTTGCAGGATAACAAGGATGTGAAAGAAATTCCTCCTGCTGGTAAATTCACTGACAAGGCAGGTCTGCCTGCTTCTGCCTGGGCTCCGGGGTACAGGCATGACAAACTGTGTTCTTGACCGTGACTCCCTTATCACCATTCTGTTTTCACTATCTGCACAGTCTGAGATGCCTAAGCAAAGGATTTGACTTAGGACATAGCACTCAGATATTAACATTTATTGATGCCTCACAGAAATTTGTTTTTGAATTCCTTTGTGGAGTGGGCATACCATCCACCTGGCACCATAGAAAGTTTCTTCAAAACGTGAGCTAAAAATCTATTATATGAAACATAGTCATACCAGGTATGACAGTAGAGCTTCTAACTAAATTCGGCATTGTTCAGACTTTGTGGCTGTGGTTTATGGGGGAAAAAAAGGAGTAAGAGACAGAGTTCTTACCTGTGTCAGCTCCCCCAGCCACTTGAGGGTGCTCTCATTGATGACTAACCTGGTCTTTGATGAGGAGCTGGCATAAAGATGGCCAATACTCATCAGCTGAAAGAGGAACATTCTGGAAGCTGTTTTCCATAAAGAACTTCATACTTAGCTAGCATATCTCCATTGGCATCAAAGAAAATTTATTTTCCATGAAAAGTAGTAAAGTGGACTTTCCTAAAGTATGGCAGAAGCTGTGGCTATCAGGGTGGAGGGGTACCAGCTCCCCAACCAAAGCAAGTGACTTGGCCTCAGGTGCTCCCCAAGAAACATTGCCCTAAGATGGAAAAACTTCTTTCTCTGTAGACATGCCCTAGCAAGAACATTCAGTTAGGATGTTCACAGGAGGAAGTAACTGGAGGGCTTCGCAGGGTGAAGCTGGGGGTTGGGCACTTGCAGAGGTTACAGGAAGAGGTACTTTGTCCTTTTCTCTTTTTATTTATGGCTAAGCTTCAAGTTTTGAGGAACTTCTGTCAGAACAGACAGCCAGACACCGTTGTGGTTAAGCCTGCAGCTACATGTTGAGAAAGTATGTTTAATTTAGATTAACTATATATGTATCCAGCAGCATCTGTGCTGAACAAAGAATTTTCATGGCAGCTCCTGCTGTTTCATCATTGTTCGTTCCTTTTTCTATTTCTATACTTTTATCTGATCAGTGTGTATAAAAACACCCAATAAATGTGGGTTGTCACTGAGTGTCTGAGCGAGCACCAGTCTCCCTTTTATCAATCATTCTGTGTGTAGTACTTTCCTCTGTGTCCCTGATCAGTTAAGTTCCGTGATCAACTACATCAGGGCTTGTGAGACACTGGGTCCCGAATGGCCCTACCCAGCCTGTCTTCCTGAGTGTTTAATTTAGTATGAAATTAAGGATGCTATTTAACGTAAGAAAGAACTTCAGAAGATAGCCATGGTTTTGGATTATAAACTGGAAATTAGTCCTCCTTTTACCTCTATTCTCCAAATGAAGATCATCCTGCCTCAGCCACCTGGGCAGCCAGGACTACAGCCAGGCCCTGGTAATGTTTTTACTTTTTTTTGACATGTGATCTTGCTCTGTTGCCCAGGCTGGCTGAACTCCTGAGTTCAAGCAATCTTCCACCTTAGCCACACAAAGCTCTCAGATATAGCCTTGAGCCACCACACTCTGTCCTCTCCTGAGTTCTAAAATCTTGGCCAGACACATGAAATGCTCACAAAACATTTGTGGACAGAATGAATCACCTAGTTCTTTCCTTTTCCTCACTTGTATATGGCATATGTGATACCAGAATATAACAATGGGTTTCTTTTCTCATTGACTCACTGGCAATGACCTTCCTGAGATTAAAACATCATTTATGCAGATTTACATGGCAACAGACATCTGATATCCTGGTATGTCCTACAAATCTAAAACTTAATAAATGAAAGAATCATTACTGCCCCTTCCTCATTTTAAGAGAAAAATGAGAGATATTTACTGTCCTGTACCTAATAAAATGAATACATTGCCCCCAGTAGGATACGTCTATCTCTCACCTGCTAGGCCTGATAGGATCCCTGGGTCTCAGCAAGAGTCACCGACTTCGAGAGGTCATCATCCAGCTTCATGGCCTGGAGTGCATGTACCACACTGTATATAGCATCACAGGCAATGAAGAACACACCCAGGGCACTCAATGCCAAAAATGGGATATTTGGATCCTTCTCACTTACTCCTATACAAAACTGAATTTTGTCCATCTTTCTTTGGAGTAACCACCTGGGTACATACTCACATTTGAAATTGTTGTTCCAAAACCTGCCTAAGAAGGTCTCTTCCTGAGTCTTGGTTAGCTGTCTGAGGTTTATGAATGCAGAAGGTTCTGCTGTCGTGTTGTGGTCCATGAGACTGAAGGTCTTCTGCAGAATCTAGGAGGTGTTAGACATGGTGTTGATGTGATCACTCTGTACAATAAACTGGCTAACCCAGAGCCTTCCTGCCACATAACTTTTGAGAAAATCTGCAACATCAGGCAGAAGATTCCTTTGCTTATAAAGACCAAGATGACCTTAGCAGTGGATCTCTTCAACACCCTCCATGATGTTTGCAATCTGTGCATTTGACTGGTATATGGGAAATGTCACAATGAACTCAAAGTACACCTTGGATTTGGACAACTCACCATTTACCCAGTGACTTGCCTGCTGGCCATAGTTATCATCCCAGGCCACTAAACCCAGCCACATTCACCCAAAGTAGGTCAGAAGCATGCTCAGTCTCATGAAGAAGGCTTTGCCGCTGGTGATGGTCTGGAAGAAGGATAGAAACTGGGTTTTGTCACTGAGCATGATTGCATTGGATGCATAACTCACCTGGAGAAGAAGGAGATTCTCATGGGATGGAAACTGAGCAGAGTAAGGATGGTTGACAAAACATTATCAATGTAAGGAATTGGAAAGAAATCTCCAGATACATCCATGACGTACATATTCTGTTTTGGTTTTTCCTTTCCTAAGACAAAGTCTCACTCTGTCACACTGGGTAGAGTGCCATGGTGTCACAGCTCACAGCAACCTCAAACTCCTTGGGTTCAAGCGATCCTTCTGCCTCGGCCTCCCAAGTAGCTAGGACTACAGGGGCCCACCACAATTTTCCTAATTTTAGTAGAGATGGGGTTTCCTTTGCTCAGGGAGATTTCAAACTTTTGAGTTCAAGCTGTCCTCCCACATAGGTCTTAAATAGTGGTAGGATTACGAGTGTGAGCAACTTTGCCCAGCGTGTATGTTCAAAAAGAAAACAATGCAGGATAATCTTGAGAAGAAAACAAAGATCTGACAACTTAAAACTGTCAGTGTGGAGGCAGACGAAAGATGGCCAACTGGAGCCAGCTTTCCACAGAGGCTCCCATCCAGAAAGAGAGTTAAAGGACAGAAGTTGAGCAAGAAAGCCAATGGTTCAGATCTGAGCCAAGAGAGAAGGTTGAAGAACATGCATCAAACCTGCTGACGTGGGGGCGGTGCCTGTGGCTCAGCGAATAGGGCGCCAGCCCCATATACTTCACACCCGGCCTCAGCCAAACTGTAAAAACAGAAAAATAGCTGGGCGTTGTGGTGGGCACCTGTAGTCCCAGCTACTCAGGAGGCTGAGGCAAGAGAATCGCCTAAGCCCAGGAGTTGGGGGTTGCTGTGAGCTGTGTGATGCCACGGCACTCTACCGAGGGCAATAAAGTGAGACTCTGTCTCTACCAAAACAAACAAACAAACAAACAAAAAAAAACTGCTGATGTGAGCTGCAATCTCAAGGATACAAACAAAAGGTACAAAATCCATTGCCAAGCGGATGGGAGTCCCCTCCCCCATGAGAATGGCTAATAGTGTACACCATACAAACAAACGAGCACAGTTCAACTATCCTCCCATTTTAGCCCACAGGAGAGACCCTCTAAAAACCAGCCTCCTTCACCTACTAGGGTGCCATGGCACTCTCGGGCCAGGCATAAAACTGTATAAAACTGTATATATTCTCTACCTGCAATTTTGAACTCCCAGCACTCCCCTCCACTCTCACCCCAAGGTCTGGAAGCCTGTCCCCCATGGAGTCCAGATTCTTGGGCATTTTCTCGAGGGGTGTGGATGGGACATGAGCTGTTGCTGATCTGTGCTGATTCTCCAGCATGGGAGAAAGAGGGGATAGTCAACTAAGAGGGAACCGAACAGGAGAGGCGGTGCCCCAAGGCACCAAGCAGCAGCTGTAGCGGCAGGAACAATAGGGCTCACACTCCTGGGAATATTTTGAAAGGACACTCCCAGTCTCTCAGGGCAAACAGAGGAAGCCGGGCATCTTCTCCAGTGGCAGCCACTGGTGGAACAGATCTGGGACGGAAACACAGGCCCCATGAGCAAAGGGTATGGTTGAGGCGGTACTGGCCTGGGTGGACAGTGGGGAGTAGAATACGCAGGAAGAGACAGCAGACTCCCAGGGTTGGGCTGACCCAGAGGACTGCTTCACTGACCCTCAGACACACCTGGCCCTCAGGGGATCATAGCTGAGACAAAGAGGGTTGGCAGAGGCTGGAACTGACAGCTAAGTATCTGTTCTGACCGAGTCTGCAGCAACAGGAACTACAGCCGAGACCGGGCACAGACAGTACTGAGTTTCAGTTTCTGTGAACTCAAACACATCTGATCTGCAGGGGAATATAGCCGGGACAGAAACAAATTCTGCGAAGTTGTTATGTTCTGTCAGCAACATCAATCATGGGCAGGGCTGGAACTGAGGGAACCACCCCAGCCCCCATTAAGCACCCGAGGTTGTCAGGCCTCACCTTCCTCTGCTGGATTGTAGCAGAGAGTGGTGACCTGACTGAGGAGACATAGATCTCCCCATGACTCAGGCAGGCACAAACCCCTGTAGCATCTGCTCATTGGACGGAACTGCGTTACAGCCCTGCAGGGTTACCAGTGACTGGGTGTGACAGAGGTGCAAAGTGGGGAAGGAGAATCAACCTTCCCAGACTAAGTTACTTGCTGGGTGGGTCCTTCTGACCTCATGGAACACCGCAGTGACTCATACTTGAGCTGCCAGCAGACACCTATTATCTAGTTTCTGAAGACCTTTTGAACTCTCCCACCTGAGACCGCAGCTGAATGGGACAATTGATTTGTACCTCTTGAACTGGGCCAATCACCTGAGGACTATCCAAAGTTGTACCCTGGGTGTGTGGTTGTGGAAAGGTTTGATTTTCCATTCCCAATTGTTGCATGTGGGGGCGGGGTGACTTTACAGCTGGTATTTCTCTATAGCTGAGACTTCAACTCAGAGTAACTGATTCACTAGGGTAAGACAGAGACCAGCTAAAAATAAGACAGACCAACGTAGCCCTACCACACCAAGAAGGTCCCCAGTTTCTCAGGCTGTAGCACTGTACGGGTCTTTGGCAAAGCTCTAGGGGAAAAGGTACAGACATCAGTCCCAGATTTGGGGCAAAGGACTGGCCAATCACTACTCTTGGATCCCCAAAGCCAACTTCACCTTATCTGCTCATCTAGCCAAACGGTATGGGATAATCATGGGGCAGAATCAGCAGAAAAACTCCAGTAACATGAATAACCAGAGTACATCAACCCCTTCAAGGAACAATTTGGTGGATAGAACTGAAGATGCCATTCATAAACAGATGGCTGAGGTGTCAGAAACCAAATTCAGAGTTTGGATTGCAAATAAGATCAATAAAATAGAGGAAAAGTTGGAATTAGAAATCCAAGGAGCATTTCAAAAGTTGTCTCAAGAATTCAACGAATTCAAAGACAAAATCACCAAAGATTTTGACACATTGAGACAAGAATTTGCAGCCCTCAAAGATCTGAGAAATACAGGAGAATCCCTCAGTAGCAGAATGGAGTAAGCACAAGAAAGGATTTCTGACACTGAAGACAAAGCTTTCTAATGCTCCCCAACCCTCAAAGAGGAGAAGAAATAGAGAGCAAAAATGGATCATTCTCTCAGAGAGCTCTGGTATAATTCAAAGAAAACCAATATTCACCTTATTGGGATCTCTGAAAGTGACAAAGTGGCTTCGCAAGGCACAGTGGCTCTTCTTCATGAGATTATGAAAGAGAACTCTCCAGACATGCCAAGAGATTCTGAAATTCAGATAGCAAAGAGTTTCAGAACCCCAACATGACTCAACCCAAATAAGACATCCCCCAGGGACATCATAATTAAGTTCATTAAAGTTAATATGAAGGAGAAAATTCTGAAAGTAGCCAGACGTAAGAAAACCATAACCTACAAGAGGAAGAATATTAGAATGACTGCAGACCTCTCTGCTGAAACCTTTCAAGCTAGAAGAGGGTGGTCATTGACTTTTCATCTCCTACAACAAAATAACTTTCAACCTAGGATTCTGTATCCAGCTAAACTGAGTTTCATTTATGATGGAGAAATTAAATTCCTTAATGACATTCACATGTTGAAGAAATTTGCCATAACTAAACCAGCTCTCCATGATATTCTCAGACCTATCCTCCATAATGACCAGCACAATCCTCCACCACAAAAGTAAACTCACTCAAAAACTTTTGATCAAATTCCAACTCCCACAGTGGCAAAAAGATTAAAAATGTCCACTGGACTTTTGAAAAATTCAATACCCCAAATTCTACCAGGCTTATCAATATTCTCAATTAATGTGAATGGCCTAAATTGTCCTCTAAAGAGGCACAGGCTGGCTGACTGGATACAAAACTCAGGCCAGATATCTGCTGCATACAAGAATCTCATCTTACCTTAAAAGATAAATATACACTGAGGGAGAAGGGATGGTCATCTATATTCCAGGCAAATGGAAAGCAGAAAAAATCAGGTGTTGCAATCTTATTCACAGATACAATAGGCTTTAAACCAACAAAAGTAAGGAAGGATAAGGATGGACACTTCATATTTGTTAAGAATAATACTCAATATGAAGAGATGTCTAATATTAATATTTATGCACCCAACCAGAATGCGCCAAATTTATAAGAGAAACTCTAACAAACATGAGCAACTTGATTTCCTCCAGCTCCACAGTAGTCAGAGATTTTAACACTCCTTTAGCAGTGTTGGATAGATCCTCCAATAAGAAGCTAAGCAAAGAAATTCTAGATTTAAACTTAACCATTCAACATTTGGATTTAACAGACATCTACAGAACATTTCATCCTAACAAAACTGAATACACATTCTTCTCATCAGCCCATGGAATATACTCCAAAATCGAGCACATCTTAGGTCACAAGTCTAACCTCAGTAAATTTAAAAGAACAGAAATTATTCCTTGCATCTTCTCGGACCATCATGGAATAAAAGTGGAACTCAGTAACAACAGGAATCTGCATCTCATACAAAAACATGGAAGCTAAATAACCTTATGCTGAATGAAAGATGGGTCACAGATGAGATTAAGAAGGAAATTACCAAATTTTTAGAACAAAATGAAGACATGAATTATCAGAACCTCTGGGATACTGCAAAGGCAGTCCTAGAAGGAAATTTATAGCACTGCAAGCCTTCCTCAAGAGATCCGAAAGAGAGGAATTTAACAACTTTTTTTTTTTTTTTTTTGAGACAGAGCCTCAAGCTGTCACCCTGGACAGAGTGCCGTGGCATCACAGCTCACAGCAACCTCCAATTCTAGAGCTCAAGCGAGTCTCTTGCCTCTGCCTCCCAAGTAGCTGGGACAACAGGCACCCGCCACAACGCCCGGCCATTTTTCTTTTTTTTTTTTTGGTTGCAGCCGTCATTGTTGTTTGGTGGGCCCAGGCTGGATTCAAACCCGCCAGCTCAGGTGTACGTGGCTGGAGCCTTAGCCCACTGAGCCACAGGTGCCGAGCCGAAATTTAACAACTTAATCAGACATCTAAAGCACCTGGAAAAGGAAGAACATTCCAATCCCAAACCCAGTAGAAGAAAAGAAATAACGAAACTTAGAGCAGAATTAAATGACATTGAAAACAAAGGAATTATACAACAGGGTGACACCTGCGCCTCATCGAGTAGGACATTGGCCCCATATACTGAAGGTGGTGGGTTCAAACCCGGCTTCGACTGAACTGCAAGAACAGAAAAATAGCCAGGTGTTCTGGCGGGCGTAGGACATTGGCCCCATATACTGAAGGTGGTGGGTTCAAACCCGGCTTCGACTGAACTGCAAGAACAGAAAAATAGCCAGGTGTTCTGACGGGCGAGCTGTAGTCCCAGCTACTCAGGAGACTGAGGCAAGAGAATCGCCTAAGCCCAGGAGTTGGAGGTTGCTGTGAGCTGTGTGATGCCACGGCAGTCTACCGAGGGCAATAAAGTGAGACTCAGTCTCTACAAAAAAAAAAAAAAAGAATTATACAACAGATCAATATATCAAAAAGCTGGTTTTTTGAAGAGGTCAATAAAATAGATAAACCTTTGGCTAACCTAACCAGAAAAAAAAAAAAAAGAGTAAAATCTCTAATTTCATCAATCAGAAATGGTAAAGACGAAATAACAACAGACTACTCAGAAATTCAAAAAATCCTTAACGAATATTACAAGAAACTTTATTCTCAGAAACATGAAAATCTGAAGGAAACTGACCAATACTTGGAAACAAGCCACCTTCCAAGATTTAGCCAGAATGAAGTGGAAATGTTGAACAGGCATATATCAAGTTCCAAAATAGCATCAATTATACAAAATCTCCCTAAAAAAGAAAAGCCCAGGACCAGATGGCTTCATGTCAGAATTCTACCAAACCTTTAAAGAGGAACTAGTACCTATATTACTCAACCTTTTCCAAAATATAGGAAAAGAAGGAATACTACCCAACACATTCTATGAAGCAAACATCACCTTGATCCCAAAACCAGGAAAAAACCCAACAAGAAAAGAAAATTAGAGACCAATATCACTAATGAATACTGATGCAAAAATATTCAAGAAGATCCCAACAAACAGAATCCAACAACACATCAAACAAATTATACACCATGACCAAGTAGGTTTTATCCCAGGGTCTCAAGGCTAGTTCAATATACGTAAATATATAATTCAGCACATAAACAAATTAAAAAACAAGGACCATATGATTCTCTCAATTGATGCAGAAAAAGCTTTTGATAATATCCAGCATCCCTTCATGATCAGAACACTCAAGAAAATTGGTATACAAGAGACATTTCTTAAACTGATTGAGGCCATTTACAGCAAACCCACAGCCAATATCGTATTGACTGGAGTTAAATTGAAATCATTTCCACTCAGATCAGGAACCAGGCAAGGTTGCCCATTGTCTCCACTGCTCTTTAACATTGTAATGTTAAGTTTTAGCCATTGCAATTAGGGAAGAAAAGGCAATCAAGGGTATCCATATAGGGTCAGAAGAGATCAAACTTTCACTCTTCACAGATGATATGATTGTATACCTGGAAAACACCAGGGATTCTACCACAAAACTCTTAGAAGTGATCAAGGAATACAGCACTGTCTCAGGTTACAAAATCAACAGTCATAAATCTGTAGCCTTTATATATATCAACAATAGCCAAGCTGAAAAAACAGTCAAGGACTCTATTCCGTTCACAGTAGTGCCAAAGAAGATGAAATATTTGGGAGTTTACCTAACAATGGATGTGAAAGATCTCTATAAAGTGAACTACGAAACTCTAGGAAAAGAAATAGCTGAAGATGTTAACAAATGGATAAACATACCATGCTTATGGCTGGGAAGAATCAACATTGTTAAAATGTCCATACTACCCAAAGCAATATATAATTTTAATGCGATCCCTATTAAAGCTCCATTGTCATACTTTAAAGATCTCGAAAAAGTAATACTTCATTTTATATGGAATCAGAAAAGACCTCGAATAGTCAAGACATTACTCAGAAATGAAAACAAAGCAGGAGGAATCATGCTACCAGACCTCAGACTGTACTATAAATCGATAGTGATCAAAACAGCATGGTACTGGCACAAAAACAGAGACATAGATGTATGGATAGAATAGAGAACCAAGAGAGGAACCCAGCTACCTACCGTTATTTGATCTTTGACAAGCCAATTCAAAATATTCAGTGAGAAAAAGATTCCCTATTTAACAAATGGTGCTGGGTAAACTGGCTGGCGACCTGTAGAAGACTGAAACTAGACCCACACCTTTCACCATTAACTAAGATAGATTCTCAATGAATTAAAGATTTAAACTTAAGACATGAAACTATCAAAATACTATAAGAAAAGTGCAGGGAAAACTCTTGAAGAAATCGGCCTGGGTGAATATTTTATGAGGAGGACCCCCTAGGCAATTGAAGCAGCATCAAAAATACACTACTGGGACCTGATCAAACTAAAAAGCTTCTGCACAGCCAAGAACACAGTAAGTAAAGCAAACAGACAGCCCTCAGAATGGGAGAAGATATTTGCAGGTTATGTCTCCGACAAAGGTTTAATAATCAGAATACACAGAGAACTCAAACATATTAGCAAGAGAAGAACAAGTAATTCCATCTCAGGGTGGTCAAAGGACTTGAAGAGAAACTTCTCTGAAGAAGACAGGCACACAGCCTAAGACACATGAAAAAATGCTCATCATCCTTAATCATCAGAGATGCAAATCAAAACTATTTTGAGATATCATCTAACTCCAGTAAGATTAGCCCACATCACAAAATCCCAAAATCAGAGATGTTGGCGTGGATGTGGAGAAAAGGGAACACTTCTACATTGCTGGTGAGAATGCAAACTAATACGTTCCTTTTGGAAAGATGTTTGGAGAATACTTAGAGATCTAAAAATAGACCTGCCATTCGATCCTATAATTCCTCTACTTGGTATATATCCAGAAGACCAAAAATCACATTATAACAAAGATATTTGTACCAGAATGTTTATTGCAGCCCAAGTCATAATTGCTAAGTCATGGAAGAAGCTCAAGTGCCCATCGACCCACAAATGGATTAATAAATTGTGGTATATGGACACCATGGAATATTATGCAGCCTTAAAGAAAGATGGAGACTGTACCTCTTTCATGTTCACATGGATGGAGCTGGAACATATTCTTCTTTTTTTTTTTTTTTTTTTTTTGAGA